>CAAKHG010000465.1:1228-21551 GCA_901007715.1 Dactylopterus volitans
AAATCAAATGCTCCACCATGTTCATTACATTACCACTAAATTTGCGAGTCTATGTTTTGGTGCTGGACATGAAGCAGCTCTTTGATTACCCGTTTGAGCCATTTTATATATATATATATATATATATATATATATATATATATATATATATATATATATATATATATATATATATACACACTTTTTTTTTTTTTTTTACATTTTTATCCTTTTCTTTTAGAGTTAAAAGGTTTCTAAAAATAGTCCTGTTTTAAAACATTCATGAGGCCACAGCTCCGACTGTAACCAAAATGCCATATCTTTGTTAGGTTCATCTATTGATGTGCTTTCTGGTGTATTTATTAGTGGTTTCATAGCTTTTGTGCCGTCGTGTGGGTGAACACTCTTTTGTCATGCTCGGCTCATGTTTAATCACTATATTCAACCGTGACCAACCTGTAACCATAGCAATGTGAAACGCACAGCTTCCAAAGCTTCCTTGCAAACTTGACAAACTGAAGACGGAAAGAAAACACGCCGGTGGTTGAACATTTAGTTGAAGGACACAAAACTTAAAAGAATGAACCCTCAGAGAGGAGAGAAGAGAGGAACAAAACACGGTACTCAAAATGATACTGGAAGATAATGATGCCATTAATAGCTTAATTTAAAGTTCACTTGGATTACTTCGTAACAAATTTAAGTGATGGAGCCGTAACCGTCAACTTCCTTCTCTCTGTTGGATACTGAGACTACCGGGCCTGCATGTGAAGGGGATTAGAAGTATTCGTTGTCTTGACAACGGGCGAGCTCTTCTTCCATAACTTTTCAATTTTGTGCGCACAAGAACGTTCACCGCCAACTTGCAAATGGTTTTTGTCTTAAGTCTGGCGTAAGCGGGATAATCAACACCTCCGCTTTGTGTCTGGTGGTTCTTCGCCTGCACGTCGAGCCCTGTAACCGGCTGACACACCCCGAGGCGTTGATCATCCTTTACATAGCAAGCATCTGTTCCTTATTGAATATTTTTTTTTTTTGCATATAGGCTGTCACCTGCCACGTAGTCCCCTATTCCGACAGTTGTCAGAGTGATGACGACGAAGTACGTCGACTCAAGAGCCGTCCAGCCTTCGATGTGTTTGAAGATCACAGCGGGGATGGTGACAAACAGGATGCAGCCGGCCAGGATGAAGAGGAGGGTGGACGCCACTCGGATCTTGGTCTGACTGATCTGGTTGTGTTTATTCTGCGAGGGGAGGGGATGACACACACACACACACACACATACACGGTAAGCCATACCACTGGTATTTTCAGCAAATGCTGATTGTGTTGTTGGCAAGGACCGGCGGAGAGGGACTGAGGACTCTGATGACTCCATCACCGTGGTCTTATTATCCAATCAGAGTGACCGCTGATTGTGATGAGTGCGAAAACACGAGGCCACGAGGTGAGGTGAAGCCGAGGTGGAAGTTCATCAGATTAACAAGACAAAGTCCTCTGCTCAGACTATCTCTTAAAAGAGCTAATTTTATGTTGGTTTTTTTTCTCCTTCGAATTTCATCGACCAGAATGACCAAACGTTGCAAATGACCGTGTCATTAAACGCAACAATAAAATCTATTGACCTGGCACCAGTATTAAAAACTGATTTACCGCTACAGGCAGAGCAGAAACGGTGGCAGCGCTGTAAAATTATACATGTGGGAACGGTGAACTCCTGTGAGTGCAGCTCAGCGGGACATCCGCGCGCTGAATAAAACATCAAGACCTTTTCGGTTCTTTGTGTCCACGAACAAAGCTGTCGGCCTTTTCATTCAGCGGCGGCATCTGAGTATCACATGCCTGCAAACATCTGTACACATTAAAGATGTATGGCACGTTACGGTTTGTTGTGTATTACTAGTGACTAATACGTCTAATGAAGAGCGGCGTATCGTTTCCAAATGGCTGATTTTTAAAGACAGCGGGACGTTTATACTGTGACTCACCCGGAACATCTTCTCCACCTTGGCAATGCTTTTGACAAATATGGTACCTAGCTGGTCGCCGACGCCTGCGAGGAGGAATCCAAAAAGCGGGATGCCAAATATTGCATACAGAATGCAGAAAATCATGCCTCCCTCAGTGCTCGGGGCAATGTTACCGTACCCTTTCAGGAAAATAAGAGACAAAAAAAAAAAAAGGTTATTTTGCTTTACATGCAAACTAATTCGTAGATTTCAAGCAAAGATTAAACTCCTCTACATCTGCTGCTGTAGCCAGTGAATTTAAAATAAAATATCCTACAATACTTAGCACCATTACCTCAATAAATATATTGTTTTTTTAATAAAGTACACTTCTAAGGTCTAAATGAAATTAAGTACTCACACACACACACATATATACTGCAGCACACTGGGGTATGCACACTATCTCCAGTTCCCATGATATCAGAATGATTATTGCTCCATCTCAGCCCAGCTGAAATGGCTATAAACATCATTATGGCTGCTACTTACCTGCTGCAAACTCAAACATGCGCTGGCTCTGCTCAACCGCTCATATTTCTCTCCCTCTTTCAGCAACTGCTCTTGCTAGACGCGCGGTTGCATTCCACTCAGGACGGCCGGCGAATTTAGCATAGCGGTTAGCGATGGCTGCTTTCCTCTCATGTGCCCTTGCACCTGGCTTAGTCCGCCTTACATTTAGTTATTCTTCTGCTTTTATTTAGGCGATACCGGTGCACGGAATGAACATTGTTTTTTTCGCGGAGATGGTAATGAGTCTGCAGGTCCACACCTCAGAAGCTAACGCGTAGCCGCTGTAATTAGCCATTCCCCGGTGGCCGCCGTGATTAAGCTGATCCGCTGAGCAAATGGATGAGTAATTGGCAGATGAGGAGGTGTCGGCGCCTAATCTGATTCTCGCTCCTGATTGGTTGGCTTGCGGGAGGAGATGTAGCTAGTTAACTTTATTTCTGACAGAGGCCCCGTTAAACGAGGGGGCTAAATGCTCCACCACCGTGGTCGCTAAATCCTGACCAAATTCACACGCCACTATGTAAGTTCCCTACTCGCGATGGCGATCTGCAGCCAAGACTTTCCTCAGGGCTGAGAGCGTCTACGGCTGACACCGCGAGAACATCAGCACATTGATCAATGACAGATCTAAATAAGCAAGTCTGTTTGCTTGCCATTGATTTTGTAATATGTGCTTTTGAGGATCCGTTTAAGCTTCACGAATGTTTAAGAAAAGTACTGCTTAGGACAAGAAAGTACATTTGTCCACGGCTCTCAAAAACAAGCAAACGCAAACAATTAAGAAACCATTATCGTCCTGGTTAATTGAGGATGGTCAAATAATAATAATAATAATAAAAAACATCAACAGCGATTTGCATCTAATATACATCTAACATACTCTCAGGTTTACACTCTTTTCCACCTTTGGCAAATTGGAGACATAATGCCGTTGATTCAGGCAGTGGGATGCTCGTTTTTGTAACTCCATATGTTTAAGAATTAGTGCAAACATTCATGCTTTTTCATATTAATCATGAGACAATATTGATTCAGAAAATGATCAATTAAGTCGCTAATCTCTACTGCCGCGGATTGGAAAATTGCAGTACCTATGGTTGTGATGACAGTTCCAGCAAAGAAGAAGGCACTACCCAGATCCCAGTGGCTGGAGTTGTAGGAGGTGTCACCAGTGGGGTTCACACCAGCATTCACAGCGTCCACAGAGTGCTGCCAAGAGAAGCGGAGAGAGCAACGTGAGAAAAGTTCGGGCTTCCTCGTGTTGTTGAAGTTGCTGACTTTGCTGCTTATGCTGCCATTGTTGTCGATGCTGCTGTAGTTGTTGCCGCGTGGGTGTGCACGCGCGGTGTTGGCTGCGACTCGTTATCGGCGATCACACGTACCGCGACGCCGCGAAGGACTGCGAACGCCTTTGGAACTTTCTGTTTTTTCTGCGCAAACGCGACCCCAAAGTGCGATCGGACTCAAGCGGAGGTGCAAATATTTCCCGATGAATAAATAAAAACCTGCCGCATGCTAAACAAAATTAACAGGTTCTTCCTTAAACGATGCTACGCCCTAACGAGGTTATGATGGGTAGTTGTTGCATAATCCCGCTCAAAGACCAACGACTGCCCCCACCAAAAACCCATAAACATTTTTTTTAACCTTTTAAATTTAATGTATTCTTTTTTGGCCCACGTGCCATCCTTCCACCCGGTTTGATGAGAATCAGCCTGATAGTTTTCCTGCAATAATGTGGACAGATGGACGTCCAAACAACAGATGCGAGCGAAAAAACAAAAACTCCCCGGTGGACGTAATAATGAGACAAAAACAATACACTTTTTTCCATTTATTTATTAAATTTCCCATCCAAGCGTGTCTGAGTGCAACAAACACAACAACACTCCAGTCAAAAGTCGTTTTTTTAGTCAAATTATCTGAATAAGACACATGTTGTCCTTCCTTAAACAGCAACAAGGAACTATTTCGATGGGACACGGCTTGGTAAGAGTGTTTGGACAAATCGTGTCTTTCCCTTGAAATAACGTTAGAATTGTGCCAGTTCTCTGTTTTGACACATCCGTATCCTATAATTATTTTACAGAAGATGCATCACCTCTGCAATACCAAAGCTGCTGCTTCAATAGAAGGCATCTAATCATCTAGCTGTCATCTGCCACCAAGCTGGTAGCATTTCAGTGAGATACAGAGTCTTTCAGACCAGTCATGGGAAAAAAAACAAAACAGCTCCAGAGATGGATCTGGCGCCCAAGCCGTCGCTGTCTGGCTCACAGTGTCCTGGATGGTTTTCTTTTTTCAGATACAATTGTTCAATCCCAAGTTAAATTACTAGTCTGACTGTCTGTCTGGGGTGCCATTTAAGAGTTAGTTGTTTGTTTTTAGAAGCAAGGGCTGTCCCTCCGGGGCCTAGCCGAGCTGTCGTGTCAGTCAAAACCATGTTCTCAAGCCACCCACACTCAAGAAACAACACAGTGACGCCGGCTGGTGGGCGTGGGGTGTGTTCGTGTGTCCGTGGGAGGCGACCATCTAACTTGCACCCTGTCATTTTCCCCTTTCTGGGGCGGGGTGGGTGTCTGTGGCTTCGGGAAGGGACGTCGGTCATTGGGGTGGGGGCGCTGGTTTCTCCAGCGTCTGGCGGGCCCGTTGCCGGGGATCAGCATAGGTCGTGGATGTGATGGTTCATGGGGTACGCCCTAACTCTACCCGGTGGGTAGTCGGGTCCTGGACTGGCCGGGGGGCCACAGTGTCTGGTGAACTGGTCCCTGGCTCCGGGGGCTCCCGCCATGCTCCCCTGCTCTGGCCCTTGTACCACACCTGTCGTAGGGGGCTCTGGCCCCCCCGGGTTGGTGGGCTTCTTGCCTGAGGTCTAAGCAAGACTCTAGTGTGTGGGGCCTCGGTGCCGCGGACTTCGCCTGTGCTCGGAGGGCGGGGCATGGGCCGGGCTGGGGTGGGGACCTGGTTTGCTCTGGGCTGGTCTCCGGTTGGTGGGCGGGCCCTTCGTGGGCCACCTGGGTCCCCACCTGGTTGCATTCACAGCTGATGCGCACAAACATGCACGCAGACACAACAAGGCTGGAATATCACATTTAGGACCAATAACCAATGTTAGTAACCAGTGTTTCGGTTACTGATGTTGTTGCCGTTGTTTTGCCTCCCAACCCCAGCCCACCATGTGTGGGGGAGCATCTCAAACTCCTCCTTTGCAGAGCAAGTCTGTCTGGCAGCGACGGGCACCCAGACCTCTCATTGTGTATGCCTAAGCCACTCGGCACGACAGGGTTAAAAAAAAAACACAATAACTGATGTGTGGTCCTTTGCTTACTTTATCTAAGACAGTACGACCCACTGGAGGAGAAGTGTTACCCTCCCCAGCTACAGGCAGCGCTTCTTTTTTCAAGAAATCTGGACAAGTTAATCTTCATTGGTTCCATTGACAGTGTGCTTGTTATGAGTAAACTAGAATTACTTTATTGGTGTCGTATGTTTCCGCCAGCCAGTCGAGTTGGAACGTGACACCCATAATACAATAATATGTGTGTGTGTGTATATATATATGTGTGTGTGTATGTATATATATATATATATATATATATATCACAAGACTGGGACGACCCCAGAAACATAATGCACGCAGCCAGTGTGGAGACATAAAGGCACCATAACATTACATTAAGTGATAGACGATTATTAATAACAACTCTCCTGCTTAATTGTGTCCAAATTACTTGCGTCATGGTGTTTTGAAAACTCTAAATGTTTAAAAAAAAAAAACAACTGTAGTTCAGTGGGGTGAGATTGTGCGACTGTCTTTTCCCCTGCTTCCTTCACATGCTGTGGCGTTTTTTTTTTGGAACGGAGCGCAAGAGGAAACGCTGACTCAGCAAAGTAACTTGAAGCCAAACGTGTGAAATCACCGTTTCGCATAATTCCGCATTGTTCCGACTGGTTTAACGCGGCCATTCTCGATTTTTCCACGGTGCTACCTCCTGGTTGTGCTCCTCTTGTTCTTCTCAGCTTTTCCCTGCGCGAAAGACCGAAATTGCAGCATCCACCTGTGCAGGTCATGATCTTCCTCGGCTTTGATCTCCTACGACTTTACTGCCTTTTGAATTGGGCTCCGGAGGACCTGCAGAAACGTCACCGTTCGGAACGGGAGTGGACGGAGCGGATTTCGATTAGGCGGACAGATCATGTGTCATCATCGCCCTGCCAGCTCTACATCAACACCTCTCGGGTGGGGGGGAGCTGCGAGAGGAAAATCCCCCAGACTTCTTCGATCCATCACCCCGTTCGACCTGTTACGCAACGCGGCGGCGGCCTCTCCACGCCGCGCCTCCTCACGCTGGGTTTTGGAGAGAGCGCGGTGAAGAGGAAGGTAACAGCGGCAGGCTTAACACTCGGCGCCAGGAGGTTGCGCGAGCGACCGTCCTGGCAGATGGAGTCTCGGTGTAATCAGCCACACTCGGGGCGTAGCAGATGCTCCAAGGCTGGATGAAGGGCAGAGATGGGCCAAAGGACGCAGCCGCTCCTGCTCACTCACACACACACGCGCGCGCACACACACTCCACCGCACACACACTCAAACTTTTTCCAGCGCGCGACGCTTCAAGCATGAAGTTCGTTCAGCGGGATAAGTGCACCAATAAAGTCACACGGCAGAGGTAGCTGCTGGTTTCATTTGAAGATGTATGCAAAAGTCACACTGACTGACGGAGAAAGTTTTTAGAATATTGATTTGGAACGAAAGGATCTATTGTAAATCTAATTTTGAAAAGCTTCGGCAATCAGGTTCCCCATTAGGCACGATGGCACACGAGCCGAGCCAATCAATCACTCATTTCTTCCCAAAACAGGCTTCACACTCGCAGTTTGGCCTTGGAGACTAAACAATCCGTCCGTTTCAGTTATTAACGGAAAGCCTCGGCCACAAAAGTTTGAAAGACATTGGCGGGTCTGATAAAAGACAATACTGGGTTGATTCATGGGAAGAAAAATCCAGTGACTTTGGGGCTTGACCCATATTTGGGATTATAAATACGGCGCCGCCGGGATTAGATTTCAAAGAACGCACAAGAACCGATGCCCGCTTGGAAATTGAATTAAGACCGACGCCCACACCAGGACAACAGCTCAGCGAGCCGCTGAGCGGCCGAGCGGGAGAAATGTTGACAGCACAAAAACCACCGTAAAACACCGATCATCCTCCTCCAAAACGGTGGGGGGGGGGGCAAAAACATGCAAAAAGAGAAGCTGCAACAAGCTGGTAGACTGGAAAAATATGCAGGCGGCAAAATCACACGATGACAACTTTTGTCAGCTTGATATCGAGACAGAAAGAAACAGGCCAGATTCGTTCTTAAACTCAGCGTTGCTTTCACAATTTAAAGTCAAGGATCCAAGGTTTTCTTTTCTAAAACACGGCAACAAGCAAGGCAAAAGGCGGATTTCTCTCAGATTTTGTCCACAGTGTTGTTGAAAACCTGCGTTTGCGTGCGCCTCGGCTTTGCTAAAATAATCTCTCCACCTGGCAGATGAGGCACATCAAGACGCTGATGGAGCTGGATGAGCGCGGCGCAGGTCCGGGTCACAATAAAAGGCCACTCTAAAAACGCCGCAGGAGTGTTGATGGGGTGTGTAATTGGCAGAGTAGCTGCAGGAACGTCCGCCGGAGCTGTCGCCCGTGAACTAAACGTTCATTTCGTTACAGTGAGACGTCTCCGGCATCGCTTCAGAGGACTTGGCAGCACGGCCGCAGAGCGAGCGGACGCGCGCCAGCCCAGGACCGCCACATCCGGCGCCTTCGCCTGAGAGACTTAAGTCTGAATCCATTCACCCCGGCGACGGCGAACGTGGTTTGAAGTACCCTTGAATTTCTGCACAAACCGTCCGTCTCGAGGAGGCTCGCCCCAGCGCTCATCAGCCGGGTCGCCGACCTGACGGCAGCGCGTCCTGCCTAACTCGGTCGGGCAATGCTCACCTTCGATGGCATGATGCCCTTTGGAGAAGGGTTCTCCTCACAAACAAATCCTGGGCTACGTTTATTACGGCGGCGCGGCGGGCCAGCGGCTCGCTGATGTCAGTGGTGTCGACAGAGCGGCTCATGGTCATTCATCCGCCGCCATCGCCTCGTGTAGCACACCATTCCTGGAGGATGGAAACGTCCCAGTTCTCGCATGCTCACCAGACAACCATGCATCACTTTCAACGTCGCATCACCACTGAGAAGGAGCGGGCCGACTTTTGCGAAGGCAACACCGACGCCCGTCACCGTTTGGCTCAGATCTTTCCGAGCTATAAGACTAAGGACACGTTTGGCTCATGGTCCAAAACCGCGTCCTCCGGCCTGCATTCTCCTTCATTCTGCCCTTCCGCGCGGCTGGATGCGCATGGACCAGCGGAGGCTCTGTATCTCTCGGACCTCCCGTGTGGCGCCTCATGCCGGGCCTGCAGCGCCCAGCGGGTCCGTTAAGCTTCGAAGGACAGTGGAAGTTTCGTGGCGGCTGCAAAAAGAGAGAGAGAGAGGGGCCGGGTTGCTCTATTTTCCCCCTCATAACTGACGGGAGTGTCGCGTGAGCCGCGCAGAGCTCAGGCCGAAGGTTTAAGGAGCTTGCGAGGCTCTCTGCTCCCATTAAGATCAAAGCGGCGGGAGGCCTGGAAATGTCAGCAGCCTCCTGGTTCAGACGGGGGAGGACTGAAGTGATACTCCTCTGGACCCCCGCGACTCCGCCGCTGGCCCGCCTGTCCGTCTCGTGGCCAGACGAAGCAGCAGCAGCAGCAGCAGCAGCAGCAGCTGGCGCTTCACGGGGCCTATCAGCCGCTCTTTGTTCTTCTATAATTGGACAAGATTTCTGCATTTCTTTAGGCGGAAGAAAGGCGCTTCCAAAGTTCAGACCCCACGGGAGTGAAAGCCGACTGAAACATCTTTGTGCAGAAGCATAGATTAGGCATATTTTTTTGTTGTTTTTAGCCAGTCCTGTCCAGCAGTTTAGGCACATAGTGAGAGGTCTGGGTGCCTGATGGTGCCAGACAGAGCTGCTCTGCAAAGGAGGAGTCTGAAATACCGCTCCTGTTGTATAACCTGAATATATCTATTTTTCTTTACATATACCCTTATGTCTTTATATACTGATTTATTTTCCACACCAGACACACTCATTAAAACCCAGAACGTGTCTGAATTACAGTTAACATTCAATATTTTCTCCGTGTGACTCTGTGACAGGCCGATTGGATCGCACCGGTTTTCTCAATTGACAAAAAAAATCGACAGGAACACACGGGAAAACGGGAGAGAAGCTAAAATATTTCCTAATTTGACGCCAGCTGTTGCAAAGAACCCTCCCCCCACCTCTGGACTCGTGCCTGATGTAGGTCTTGATCTGGCTTCATTTTTGTTCAGATTACGTAGAGTCTGGTCTCACCAAAAAAAAATCTGCTTTTGTTTTGGGTTTTTTTTTTTTTTTGCATTAAAATGATGAAGATTTTAAGGTATCTTCTTACATTTTCCTTTTTTGAGAGCATGATATTTCCTACTTAAGGTGATATTTGTTAATGGTTTTATTGAATATGTTTGAGAGGCGATTGGAAGGACCGCAAGGGGGTGCTAGCGAGGTGGACCGGGGATGTTAGGTAGTGTCCGGTTAGGTCTACATTGTTCACATAGTTACTGTCTTATTCATGACTAATTAATTAATAATGTAAGCCTCTTGAGAGGGGGCAAAGACGAAGGGAAAGGAAATCCAGAGACACTGGATGAAAATCAGCATGGAGACACAGAGAGCCGTCAGATGATCCTCTGGTTTGAGCAAAATGGATGTGAACCTAAAGCGGCCCAGATGCAAAACAGCAAATATTGTGTATTAAAAATTATACGTGGGCATGTTTCAGCAAAGATGGACATATTTTAATATGCGTTTAAATCAAAAGTCTCCCTGCATGTGATTTACTGCTTCCTCTTGGCTGAGGCGCGGCTGTGCTGTGGCTTGTTTGCGGCCCAGTTCTGGCAAACAGGACCGGACCGCCCAAGCGCCGTTATTCCATGTGACGCGCGGTCCGGATGGACGTGCTTGATTCACGCCGGACTCGGGCGTAACAACCCATCTGTCTGAGCAGTAGCGAGACGCTATTTTGTCGCAAGAAAATGAATAACGGTGCTGATCCGCGCGAGGTGAAAATTGGGTCAATTAATCGCAAAGCATGTGGTGGTTTAATGGCTTTTCGAGCGGCTGATTTAGGCGGTTCGAAAATAATAACGAGGTTGTCGGGCAGCCGCAAACATCAGTTCGGGGATAACATCTTCCAGCATAAACAGAAAGCCTGCCCGCGCCGTTTTACCGCACTCTGCCATGTCTCCCGTGTAAGTAGTTAAAATTCAGCTCATATTCCCCCACCACCCCAACTCGTCTGGAGGATTTCAGCCTGAGGTTGCGTCACATCAGCATCTAGTGTAAATTCAGATTCACCAGGAACGCGACTCTCGGAGGGCCGTAGCCCGAAAGAACTCATCATCGGCCTCATCGCTTGTGCGCTATTGAGGGAAAGTGGTGCAACAGGAAGCAACAGGGATCTTGGGGCGTAACGTTGCTTGTGGCTTCCGAAAATTCTGCAAAAGTTCTTTCGTTGGATGGTGAACGATCTGGTTGGCAGCTGTGAAGTCGTCAGAGGTCACTGGGTCAATAATCTGAGATGGCTGATGCGATGTGCCGATTTAGGCAATTTTGCAACGATTTCTCTGCAATCTATGAAACACCAGTAAATCTACTTTGTCCTTTTTTTTTTTTTAAATGTATTTTCAAACGACGATTAACTTGAAATCTTTGGTTGGATGAGTGGAGGCTTTCGACAGCTACGTTTGATGATGACAGAAAACACACCGATGCTGGCTGATGAATCGGTGTGTAGTCCGGGCGACGTGCCTCCGCCCCCTTTCCGCTGTATAAAAATGAAGCCAAAATATCCCTGGTATGGACTCTGTCACTTTGTATTTGTGATGTCATCTGGAGCCAGAGTCTCCATAGTAACAATCAAGACATGGAGCGGTGGCATTGAGGTCCCACCCTCTTTCACTGTGAGTGGTCGGTTTACTAATCAAAAACTGATAATTCTCCTCTTGACATTTCTCTAGGTACAATTCTAAGCAGAAGACTGTAAAATGCCTCCGTGACTTCTGGTAATTCACCCGAACACCTCAACAAACACCTCAACACCTCAACAAACATCAGCAGGATTTAAAAAAAAAACACCTGAAATGCTTGAAAACACCCTTCGGAAAAGAAAAAAAAAATGATAATGAAGAGAGCTTTCATGTATTTGCTTTGTCCTAAGTCCCATCGACTAACAGAGGGGAGGGGTCCAAAACCCGTAGTGCAGCCACCCGACACGAGGCAACAGAGATCCTTTGGTGTACATGCATCAATGCGAATGACTGAAACAGAAAAAAAATCTGAAAATCTCTCTCATCATATTACGTTAACATGAGAACATTTTAAGGACAAAGATTTTGTGATTTTTTTTTTTTCCCCACTTCCTGTTCTGGAGCACGTCGTCCACAAAACTATAGCAACCGTGAGAGGCGCATTTGCCTCAGCCAGTTAATGAAGGGGGAAACCAGCAGAAACAACCTGGGGTTCAAAGGTTTAACGAGCTAAATGAGTTTGTTTCTTTACAGTTGTGGACAACCGACGACGTGTGAATCAGCCAAAACGCTTCACGCATCTTGTGAAATTAGGCAAAGTCAAACGTGAACAGCCACCAATCAGCTCTTGCAGGGCTGCTATGCTTGAATGAGCCTCCCACCTCATGCCTAAAGGTGCCAAGGTCGCGACGGTATCAAATACTGAGGCGCTATTTGCGAGCGGACACCTGCGCGCCGTTTTCAGCAAGCAGACACATTTCATAGGTGGGTAAACATTCGTGCAGATTTGTTCATCACAGGCATGCTAACGCCCGGCCCCGCGTCCCCGCGTCCCCGCGTCCCCGCGTCCTTGCTTTGCTGCCTCCGCTGCCGCCGCCGCTGCTGCTGTTGTCACCGATGTTTAACCAAAGAATGAATAATTAATTCCCTGTCAGACGCTTCCAGGAACCTTAATTTGCCACACTGGACCAAAACGTGTGCGCAGTCATGGCCGCCTGCAGGAGCCTCAAGTGTCACCGCGGCGATGGAGACGCTCCTTGCGAGCGGAGTTGTGCTTTAAAATGCATGAAAGCAAAGAGGCCGCGCGATGCCCTGAGATACGACACGACGCAGCCTTCTGTGCTGCAGAGCAACACGGCAGATACCAGCCATCTAAAAACGGTGGGGTGGGGGCAGTGGGGGGGGGACCTATAAGATACCTTGTCATGTGTGGATGTTGCTTCGCTGCATCCGATGAAGCAAGCACCGCGGCTCCCGGCGAGATCATCCGAAATCACTCAGCCTTAGCCGCCGCACTCAGCCCCTCCCCGCAGGCTGCCGCCTTCCTTCAGTCTCCAGCTCCCAGGGAGGGAAAATCGATCCGCTAGCTGATTTTAGCCCGTTTCCCCTACTTTCCCTTAACACAATTAACGCCCATCCCGGTGTTTGCTTTTAGAACTGGGGGGGGGGGTCGAGCCGTCGCAGCGCTCGCTCGTGATTGCGGCGCATGCGAGAGCTGCTCGCCCCTGCAGGGCGGGTTTACTACGCAGCGCTGCCTCTCGCGCGCCCGGCTGCAGCGGCCGCGCTCCGCATTATCTTGTCCATTATCATACAGGGTTTCAGCGCCGCTGAGGTCGATACCCATCCGCGGGGCTAAAACAAGCGATGTTACTACGCCGCTTTATACAAGAGGGCGTGAGCATCTGGCCGTGAAAAAGGCCTGGTGTGCGCAAAAGTCAGAGTGCTGGAGCGCGAGTCCGGTTAAGATCCATTTATGAGACGCGGCTCCTCCTGCCGAGCCCACTGATTGAATACTCCACACCAGAAACCCCTTCCACAAAAGAGAGGTCTTGGCAGCTCACACCCAAACGACTGCACACGGACGCCGTGCAATGAGGCTGACACCTAAACAAGATGGCGCTGTTTTTTCTACTGGTTTTACTTTTATTAGTGATGCATTATCTTTTTTTTTTTTTTTTTTAAAGACTGAGACGGAAGTCACAAATCCCTTCTTTGCTAGTATCTCTTTTTTTTTTTGGCTGTTCTGGATTAGCGACGGCGTTTGGATCACCCGAGCACCGACGCTCCACGAGGACGGGTCGCCTCCGAGCAAAGACGTGACGGAGATTCGCAGGACAGACACGAGAAGTGGCGTTCAGGTTTTTAGAATCATGGTCCGGTTTGAGGCACGGGAGCGCGTGCCTCGCAGGAGAGAGCGGCGTTGACTGAATAAGCGGGCGGGCGAGTGCTGTGCCAACGGTAACGACCCAGATCTGGCTGCAAGCCGGCACCGCTGGCCCGGCGAGCGGCGTGTCGACCGGATGTGGGCCGGGGTCTGGCAATGGCGCCACTGTTTGCATGACGGCATGCCGCCACCTGTGGCCCCATTGTGGTTTTGGTTTACGTGGGCCAGATCGGTCCAAGCCACATGTGGGGCGGATCGTGGTCGAGCTTATGTTGCCCATATCTGGCGCGTACGAACGGGCACACCTGGGTTCTCTCGAGTGTGAAGCACAAAGAATTGCTAAGTCTCACCTTTTTAAAAAAATGTTTTTTCTACCTTTACTGGTGTTTCACACGCCGGCGCCCCGCTTCTAATGCAGTTAAATCTTTCAGAGTTTATAGCAAACTCATTCAATTTTGGGAAATAAAGGTTTTCTGTCAACGTTGGAGCGCGTGGTGAGTAATAATTAAAACAGATGGCCCCTCCCCTTACCTATTCTATTCAATCACAGGACAACTTTGCGTGTCAGTGTTGAGAAATTAAACACCTCATTGTCGCGTGTCCACTGACGCCTCCCTGACGACCAACCGATAAAACTACAGAATGGCCGTCCACTTGACAACCAGCCAACCAGCCTCGTCCTCCACTCTCACCGGCCGTCCCTCGCCGTGTGACCCCGTTGCTGCGCTCTCATGGACGCGCCGCTTTGAGCAGAGAGAGAGCTAACAAAGTCAGAGTGAGGTTACAGTTTTAGTCATTTAATCTGTCGAGAATATTTGTGATTAAGAAATTACTTGGTAGGTACATTCCGTTCCAGTAGGGGAGCTGGGATTTCCGAGTTCCCCATGTCTGTTGAAGAGAAGCTTTGCTGGAAATGTCACTAAGTGCCATGTAAAATTGGTAACAGAATCTTGTGGTTAAAGTATATTTTTCTGCCTATATCCGATTTTTGAATAATTGCGTGTGTGTGTGTGTTTTAACGGCAGTGCAATGTGATCACCTGACGTCTGAGGGCACAGGCAAATAAACTGAGACTAGGATGAAAAAAAATGCTTTAAAAATGCACCACATAAGAATGAGAAGAAAGGAGCGGCAAGAGGGCGTGCCAAAATAAATAAATAAATAAATAAATAAAATCGGTGCTGTTGTTTGAAGTTTGTACTCAACTACTTGAAACTTTTTTCAAACACTAGTGTTTTTTGGTGTTTTTTTTCCCCCCCACAATTTCAGTGTTTACAGTTGAATGATTTTTTTTGAATTTGATGTTTGATTGATTTTTTTTTAATTTAATATATATTGTTACTTAGAACAAGTTATTCAACTCAATAAATGTTATTTGTACAATTTTTTTTTTCTTTAAATGGGCTGAATACGGCACGTCGTTATTCCATGGCTTGATCAGGGTGTACATGAGTACTGACATCTGGTACAAGTGCTGAAACCTGCAAACCAGATCTGGGCCAACAAAGGGCCGTCATTCTTTGCGCATGTGGCCCCAGTGTAAGTGGGCCGAGTGTAAGTGGGCCAGAACCGGGCCAGAACCGATCCAGACCAATTTTGCTCTGCAGGATAAAGCAGATTCCCAAGAATCATATTGCGTTTACACAATAATTACCATCAAAACTAAATAAATAAATAAATAAAAATGTACTCATAATTCTCCACTGAAACTCACAGGCTGTTACTCACATGTCAATGGAATCCAACATAATGAAACCGAAATCTACAACTAAGTCTTCTTGGTCTTCGTAGTGGACTTGAATCAGGGACATTGTAGTCCCTGTTGAGTCAGCTAGCTAACTTGCTCTCGCGATTTCTCAAATTGAATAAATACCACATGAACAAACACTAAACAAACTGCTGTTGGCTAAAAAAAATACCTGCCTCATTTTTTTTTCTTTTTTCCCTCGTGGACATACGCAGCTACTATTTCTGAACCTCACATGTATTTTTAAGCTAGTAGCAAAGTATTGCTGACATCGCTGCTAACGATGAAGGACGAGAGCGCGGTCGAGCGACGCCGCCTTTGCCCCAGAGGGATTTGATCCTGGCACGTTAAATGAGCAACTACCCTTCTGCTGTGTACGATCACATCATCCATGTGCCCTCGCGTGGAAAATATCAGACATGAGAGTGGAAATGTGCAAAACCAGCAAAACCGTCAGCCATCATCAGAGACACTGACCAGGATGCACTGACTGCATTCTCCAATCGACTGAGTTTTCGATTTGACCATTCTATCGATATTTTTGTATTTTATTTTTTGGTTTTGTGCCCCTCCCATCCTCCTCTAACCGCTCACACAGATGACCATGAACATCAAAACCACCCGTTTTGCATCAGCGTTGTGGGATCCCGTTTTTTTTTTTTTTTTGCTCCGGCTCAGGCAGTTAAACTCATTAACATAGGAAATCGTTACATTTTTAGCGATGAGGCTCGGGTTTGCTGTTGTGCTGACTTGAGCACATTCAGCCCGCTTTCTGGGGACTACTTGTTCCATAACGTGGTTTAATACTGTGCTCATAGTTCTCCCGGCGCCGTCAAGGTCGGATTAGAGGTGGAAACAGAAGAAAAAAAACAAAAACAAGACAAGACAACAAGAAACACTCGCTCAAACAACCGAACCCGAGCCGCTTTACAGAGAGCTCCGGTCAGAACCCGAGCTGGGTTCCGACGCGGCGCGGTCTTAATTCCGCGCACGCTCCCGCTGACAGCGAGCGATAACGACTGTCGTTTAACAACCACCCGAACGTGAAGGATGTCACGTCCTGGCATGCAAAAATGAAAGAAGAGAGTCCAGGTGATGATCGATCAGGGAGCGGCAGCGGAGGTGGGAGCAGCGGCGCCCACGCACCGCTGCACCGCACGCGCCGCCGCGCGCACCGCCCACGCCGCACGCACCGCACGCACCGCCGCACGCGTAAATCAAGGACGTTTCTGCAACTTTTAGCATCGTCTCCCTCCTGGATATAGATACATAGATGCATAGCAGGCTTTGTCACACAACATTCAGTCCGCGCCTCTCAAAGTGGGCTTCAGGGACCCCCCCGGGCGTCCTTGAGGGTCTTCTAGTTGTTCCTCTGCAATGTGGAGTAGTTTCATTTATCTTTTATCCGAATGCCACAGCTCCACTCGTCCGACCTTTTTAAATACCCACTTCTAATAACGTGTGTCATTTTTAAAAGGATCTTTTATTTTTTTCCCTGAATATTTTTTTTGGAATTATCTTCCGGTAATTCTCTTGTAACTTTTCACTAAATTCTCGCAAACATTTTCAAGTGATTCTCTCACGGCCTTTCTCCCTTATTCTTTGAGAGAGTAATGAACGTGTTTGGTGATTTACTGTGATTAGTAAATTACCCAAGAAAAAAAAAACTCTTAATACTGCGAAAAACGGCTTAAAATTCACCGCGATTGTATATTTACAATTGCTTTTATTAATATGTTTGAGGTGAGATCAGCGGTGCTGGATCAAAAGCACCCGCATGCACCCTCGGCCTAACTCGCTCTACAAAGGAGGGTCCCTATTGAGCAGCATCACTTCAGATGGAGCTCCAGAACATGGAGGAGGTTTCTCTAAGACCAACTCTCAATTTGTCATGTTTCTGTTGACTGGCAGGCTCATCATGGAGCCACAGTCTGAAATGAAGTGTTTCATTCCGCCAAAATAACCGGAGGAATGTCCTCTTTTCTGCTCCGGACGTAGCTTGAACGCAGCAGTCGGAAACATGACCGCGCCAGCTATCAGACGTCTGAAACGCCATAAATGTGTCACTAAACGCTGGCCCTCCTACCTCCAGCGGCTTCGGGCTAAGCCTTAGCCTCAGCTGGAGGACGCAGGTAGGTTGCTGCATCTTCTCGTTCAAAACGGGCGGCGGCACTTTCAAACCCGTGACATCGGCGCCGGCAGGGACAGGCAGCGAGCCCTCACACTCGAGGACCTGGAATTTAGAGACGATTCCTATTTGCTTGTTATCGATTTCCTAATCTGACTCGGCGGGGTTCCAAGAAACAATCCGCTGAGATCATATTTTTAGATTCACACAACTTCAAGGAGTTTCAAGGGGTCTTTTTTTTTTTTTTTGCAGGCTCTTTAGGCACTTGTGTATGTAAGAGGTGGTGCTGTGTGGATCATATCCAGTTGCCGGGCGGCTGGAGTGTGTGCGGAGCTCGGATGGCGTCGGATCGATATGAGGCTCAGCTTTCAGTAGACCTGAGTCCTCACAGGGGACCGGGTCCAGGGGCTGAGAAAAAAGCCGGGGTATCGACCGGCGGCTGGTCTTACCTTGATGATAGCCTCCAGCTCGTCCGGGGACACGCAGGAGTGCTTCTGCAGGAAGGCTGCCTTCTCCGCGGTGATGGTGATCTTCTGGTTGTTTTCGAAGGGCTGCTCCAGCGCCCGGAACACCAGACCCCCCGCCACCAGGTAGGCCACCACCACCACGAACACGGCCAGCACCGTCTTCAGCTTCATCATGGTGAAGGGGGCCGAGCCGTCGGCCACCGCCTCCATGCTGGCCACCATGCTGGCGGGGCGGGAGGAGATGGAGAGCCGCGGCAGGGCGCACCCCATCGGGTTCTGCATGGTGGCCACGCTGGCGTGCACGAGGCTGGACTGGAGCATGCCCGGCTGCATCTTCTTCGGGGGGATGAGGTTGGTTTGGACCGCCACTGCAACGAGAGACAAGAGAAGCGCCGTCGTCGCCGCCGCTTCTGGCATTCTACAGGTGGACGGCCACGCGCGGGGGGCTGTCATGCGGCGGGAGCGGCTTAGCAAACGGACCGGACACCTTTTTTTTTTTTTTATGCGAGAGGAGAGCGAAAGGCAGGCGGGGAGGAAAAAAAAAAAAAAAGAGGAATTACAGCACATGTGGCGACTGCAAATCGATGGGAGACTTTCCAGAACTTGATTTTTAACGGTCCAGTGGGATCATAAAGATTCCGCCCCACTTCATCTCCGCGTCCCTGGATCCACATTTGCCTGTTTGGAGGGACACAAAGGAGGCATGTCCGGGTCTGTCATGATGGAGCTTCGGGAGACTCTGATGCCTTTTGCTCGCGGCTATGTGGCGATGTGGCGAGCTCCACCTGGCCGCCGCGTCAACCCCAGCCGGCAGCCGGAAGGGGAAAAAAAAAAACGCCGCAGAAGCGCCGCACTTAAACGTCTCTCGGGCTCTTTCGCGGGGGTTTTCCAGCAAACCGTTCGCGGCCGCGCTCGTTTTTCAACGTCATGCACCCCCGAACTGACGTGACCCCCCGGCTGGCGCGGCACACACCCGGCGTGCGATGCAGGTTTAAACCGTGTTTGGCATGGCGACACACCCACCGGGCGCTCGACTGAACCCCGGAGTCCAGATGAAAATGAGCAACTGCGATATATTTTTTGATTTTTTTCCCCCCTTATCTTCTAATCACGAGCACGCCTTCTATGGAAGCCCTGAAGGTGAAGTAAGGACTTGTTTATGACTTTCAAACACAACTATCTTCTCCTTTTTTTAAAAAAAAAAAGTTTTTTGTCAAAATGTATTTACACTTGATTTCAGACATTATTTTTTTTTTCCCCTCCAAGAATTTTGTTCACTCATGCCAACAAATGTGAACGGTTATGGAATACATGAAAGGCCATCCTGGAAAAGTGTTTTTATTTCCCTTCGTTCATCAGGTCCCAAGTCATAAACACGGGAGAGAGAACCAGTTTCGACCAGATTCAGAAAATGGATCACCAGAAGGAGAAGGAAAAAAAAGTCATTTTCTCCCACAGGGCTTCCGTACCGAGAGTTATCTCTATTTAAAACGATTTATAAATTTAGAATTCAACCGGAATGACCTCCGTTATTCATTATCGTCATCACCTACAACACTTTTGTCAGACAAATTTGGTATTAGACGATGACCCCTGGCCTCTAGGAAATTCTGTTTCCTTTCAAACAATGCATATATATTCAGAAATTATATGGATAAAACGATTAGTGAAAGGGGGAAAAAATGTTAAAAAAAAATTAAAATAAAAAATACAAAACGCCCGCTGTAGAAGCAGCGGAAACTTGAATAGAAAACTCGAGTAAGTGCGGGGAAAAAAACAAAAAAAAAACAGAAAACGGCTTTTTCAAGTTTTACCTCATTACAAGTGCTGAAGAGGCAACATGTTGCGCTGCGGCGTGGACCGGGACGGGCCGGGACCGGGACGGGACCGGGACCGGGACGGGACGGGAGCCGCGCGTCGACGCGGGGCCGATTTACGTAACCGATCGGTCGCGGCGTCCGGGCGCACGTGCGGCGAGAGCGGCGGGAGCGGCGCGGAAAGAGGGGTCGCGCGCGTGCTGAGCGGATCGATGACCCCGCGCAGGTGACGGACGGTGACGGCGGGCGCGTGAGGGGAGGGAGGGGGGGGCTGTTATGGGGGCCGCGGGGGCGGGGGGGACGTGACACACATGCGGGATTTGAGGGTCTGGTGGCGCGGGTGGTTTCACCTCCCC
>CAAKHG010000466.1:1952-16648 GCA_901007715.1 Dactylopterus volitans
AATATCTTGAAAAAAAAAAAAAAAAAAAAAAAAAAAGACCAACAGAGCTGCAGTTCCATGATGCAATGCTCCCAGTGGTTACATCTGCTCTATTCTTTCATCTTTCTCCATTGTTAGGTGGGAACTGTCACATTAGGAGGAGAATCGTGGCTCCTACCCACCCCCAAGTACCCCTATTTTCCCATTCCAGCAGTTGGCAGGGTGGCAGGCCCGTACAAAGGAGCGTGCACCAGAAGCACAGAGGGGAGCACCGTTAGAGGAAAAACAGTTTGGGAATTAAGGTCATTAATTTCCCACTTTCAAGGGCTGCCACACAGACAGAGATAAAGTCAGCATAAATATTCCGCCGAAGTTTCTCCTGTTTTTCTCCTCTCCCCATTTTCATCGGCAGCCCATTTATCTCCATGCTGTCAATTAGAGGCGAAAGCAAAGAACTAATTAGGAACTGTGCAATTTTAATTAGCTGTTTTGATAATTAAACTAATTGGTTCCCTTGTGTTTCTGCAATGTGTGCTGAGAACTTTTTTGATATCTGGGCAGCAGATTTCCCATCCGCTGGTTAATTAGTCACTTTTGCATTAAAAAGGAACCTTCCTTAATAGCCTTAATTTGCAGTTGAAAAGAGAATCTACCATCAATAATTTGTGTAATTGGTAACCGTTTGATTGTAATTTAGAGGCACGGCCGGACAGCTCGGCATGTCTAATTCCTAATGACTAGGATTAAAGTTGGATTAACTGTTTGGGAAAGGGATTCACTCTCAGCTCTTTCCTACCCACCAAATGACACCTTGTCTACATTTGATTGGTCATGAAATTCAAATTGACTAGAATGACATGAACAGCATGGGCTTATGTCGTTTGTATTATGCGGTGAGCCTGTCAGGTTACATCAGAAAGATTCGAGTAATTCTATTTTACATCCACGATCTCTCGAGCCTTTCAAGGAAGTGGGGGAAAAAAAAAAGTGGTTACAATTTGTCATGTGATGTGTTAAACCTCCACTATCAAACCCATTTGTGTAAAGGTCTAATGGGAAACGTAGCAAATGTTAGCCACTAGGAGGAGCTGAACTTTAAACCACAGGGTGAAAGAAGGTAAAGTTGGCCTCACTTCTCAGAGAACTTTCACTCAAGTTGTATCACACGCCTCTCTGAGAGCAGCCAAGTGGATGTTGAGCGCGCGTTTACAAACAGCAAAACCATGTTCGTTAGTCACAGGTTTAAACCCAAAGATGGCCACTTGCTGTAGATGATTTTAACAAATACTTGCTCACCAAAAACACCAGGGGAAATCACACTGTTGTTTACAGACCCCAGCATAATGCTACGGTGTATTTGAATGTTGCTAGAAGCAGGGACACCTGGACCACGTGCGTATCATTCAGCATCTTAACTATCAGACACAATCTCTATACTTTTACAACACAGAACCCCATCAGTGGTCTGATTAAAAAGCACCATTCATCCCACTTAGCCAGAATACAATTAAGGGACATGGCTTTAAAAGCCCAGCCCTGAAGCCTCTCCCCATCCCACATAAAAGGAGCACTCTCCACTGAGCCTTGCCTGTAAATATCATGTTTGATATGAGGTTTTAATCTGCTTAGCCATTCTGAACTATAGAATGGGCTCATCCTCTCTCTGAAACCCCTGTCCAATGGCGGTGTGCCTGAGGACGAATGGGAACACAACACTAGTGCGCTATCTGATTAGCTTGGGTTAATTACAGAGCACTGTTTTGTAGTGGCTGCATTTGAGAGTAGCCCATAAATAGATGGGCATGGCTAATGCATGTTCAGAAATGAATTTTAATTAACTGTGTATCAGAGAAGACTACTCAGGGGCCTGTTTCTAGTACGTACTGACCCCGCTGGTGGATGTGGAGTGGGAAAAGGTCTACACCCAAGACACAGTGATGGGGCCTCTACATGAGCCACGAATCATGGACGCAGAGAATGTTCTGTCTCCATACAAAGGTAACACAAGGACGGCAGCCGACTCCACTGAGAGGCGCCGTGCAACCTGTCCATGTCTCCATATAATGATCCCTGTTTATAACATGGCCTCTGTGGATGTATCACCCCTAATGTCACATCACTCAAACGAGATAGTTGTGGATCAAAATTCCAAAACTCCAGCAACGTGAAAAGCACTCCAAAATCCGGTGCACCACTTGAGCAATTGTGTTAAATCCGCTGCTCCGTCCTCTATTTTTACTCAGTTTTTCCACACACACCATTTTCATTACTTCTGTGAAGGGTCCTCACATAGCGGTTTTCTACATTCAAATGTCTAATGTCTGTTTGAAGTTAAGCTCCGATGATACTGAACCATTCTTTTCACATTCCTTTCCATTTTTCTGCGTGATTGGATTAATTGTGTGCCACTCACTTTCCTAGAGGTCAGCAAACATACACTCTTGGTCATAAGTCATCAATCTATGTGACCGTGGAGATGAAAAGTCAAGCATGTCAGCCAGGAAGCTGGACAGAGAGGGATCAGTCCATTGATTTCAGGGCCAACCCAATCTCACCACGGCCTGCTGCCCAGAGAACTGAAATTATCCCAATGGACTATGTACAGTAAGCTCTGTGCCTTATTTTGATGGCGCACAAGCACAATAGCAAGGTATGCGAAAAGTTATCTCAAATTCAGCCCATTGTAGTTAACAAATAGGAATATATTCTTAGTCCATCAATGCGCACTGTGACTTCTGTGTTAGACTGCATGTACAAGCTCGTGTTACGTGATAATGTTTATTCAATTCAAGTTCAGCGGTTAACACAAAGTGAACCCAGCTTTTTTTTTTTTTTTTTTTTTTACCCAGCTTCAATCAAGAACTGCCCCATGGTGAGGCCACATTAGAAAATAATCTAAGCTTTGTGCGTGTGGATCGTTAGGCAGGCGCTCGACGTAGCAAAAAGTTTGCAAATACCTTTAAATAATGGAGAGGATCGCCTCTGATGATTAATGTTATTATTTCATTGCAGAGCAGAAAATGATAATGTGCTTATCTGGTGCAGAATGTAACAGAAGGCAAGGACAGACTGAGCAAGCACACAACATGGACAGCTTGCTGGCTACAGAATAACCAGTGTTATTGTAGCTATACTCCACTCCACTCTCCTAAATGGCTAATCTTTCTTGGATCTCACCCTTAATTGGTTAACAGTCTCTGCAGGGCAAGTGAAAGTGGTGCTATTTAAGGCTCCACCATGAAACAGCAACACTTTCATCTTGGCAATAACAGGCAACAATTATATTACCAGATTCGAAAGTGAACCTTCTATCTACCCACTAATCAAAAACGCAGCCCATCTGTTGTGCTGTCTCTTCTGAAACGACTGTTTATGTGCCGCATGTATGATAACTGTGTCTGGACACTAATTAACTGCTAAATAGACCACAATTAGATGCTATTTCTATTCGAGTCTGCCGGAAAAAAAAGTAAGGAGAAAGCAGAAATAAACGCACTTTATGTGTATCAAAATGCACCAGGCACTGATGGAGCAGCGTCACTCTCTGCCCCCCCCCCCCCCCTTCCCTCCAAGCGCGTCCGTGTGCGCGTGCGTCAATACAATCTCGTGTTTGTGTGCGCGCTCGCCCCGTCCCTCTACATCACGCACAGTCAGCGCGCCAGGCAGGCCGATCTCTCTCACACACACACACACACACACACACACGCGCGCGCGCGCGCATACACGACACACACACACGCGTACACACACACGCACGCACTTTCCCTTAGCTGTGCTTTTGTGTTTTGTCAGAATTAATGAGAAAAGTTCCCTTGCCCTAGGGGTAATTAGTGTCCTTGGAGTTAAATAAGCTAATACTTAGACACCTCTGGCACAAGCAATTATGTTTGTGTATTGAATAATTGATTCAAAGAGGGGGGAAGGGCTGCTAATCAGATCTGAGCATAATGAATTGATTTAATTAACAGGGGAATCCTGGGGTCTGTGGAAACTGCGCGCATTTATTCAGCGGCGGCAGAGGCGAGCTCGGCACTTAAACTGGGAGAGAGGCGGCGTGAGTTTGCTCTCAGCAGTTGTCAGATTTGCAATTGGATTTGTTTGAATATAGTTGCCGTTTCGGAGTAAACGAGAACGCGAAAGAGAGAATATTAAAGCGCGAGGAGAGCTCCGCCGTTCAGTCTGCGCGTCTGATCCCTGCCTGCGCGTGCGGCATTCACAGCTCGGCGACACCAGATTTATATCGCTTTTCATTGTTTTGCCCTTTTTTCCCCCCCTTTTCTCCCTCCGTCTTCTTCCATTCGCATGGAATTTATCAAGAGCAACCGACGCTGTTTGATCGCTGTTATTTATTTGCAGTGCAGTTCGGTCCGGATAGACGGGATCTCGCCGCGCACACCAGCCGATTCCGCGTATTAATTATTATTGATAGGCGGGAGAGAGACGGAGAGGAGGGGGAAAAACGAGAGAGAGAGAGCGAGCCCGTGCAGACAGCGATTAATCTTTCGAGGGTTTGTCGGTTGATCGAGGCGTAGTCTGACTCAACCGCGCGTTTCAAACCGATTTTTGAGGAGAAGCTCCGAGCAAGACCGAGCGGAGAATCCTGCTGGAGCCAAGGACGGATCGCCCGGGGAAGGACTCCTCGTTCCTCAGGACGATGGTGTTGGACAAGGAAGAGGGTGAGTACCGTCTTACAGCCGGAGGATGGATCAACACGGGGAGGCACGCGGCAAACTATTGGCATTTTTGACACGTTTTGGCGTTTCGCCGGAACCCTGCGCACCCGCACCCGCAGCCGCTCGCCAACCTCCGCGACTCACGACAGGGGTTCCGTATTTTTCCTCCAGGGGAAAACGTGGATGTCGTGTTTATGCGCCCCGAAGTTCAGGCGCACTGCGCAGCCTGCGTTTAGTTTAGAGGAGTTGCTGCTATGTCCATTTCGGACTGTTCGCGTGTGTGTGTGTGCGTGCGTGCGTGTGCGTGCGCGCCCGCGTGTGTGCGTGTGTGTGTGTGTGTGTGTCAGCGCTCGGATGTGTAACCTGGAGTTTTGAGGATACTCAGACGCTCTGCGCATGTGGCTCCTCTCCTCTCCTCCCCTGCTCTAAGTGCTTTTTGCGCTCGTGAAGTTAGCGAGGCAGCCTTTGACATCTCCACGGGATGGAAGATGACAGCAGAGTGCTTTTAACTTGATTGCAAATTATGGATAACGCCGCGCAGCCTCCGCTCGCCCCAGCTCTGCTCGTCCAAATAAGCCCACTCGCATTACGTATCCGTTTCAGTGTATTTAGGTTAATGGGTGAGGCAATCTAATTAATTTTAATTTAAAGCAAGTCCACCTCTAATGACGCCCCGTTTGGGATGAAACCGATGTGGAGACGTGCGCGGCATGTATCACGCGCTGCGAGTCTGAATGCTCAGTGTACTGTGTGTGCATTAAAATCCATCAATATGGCTTGGTTTTTAATATTCACCGCTAAAGGGCATTAAGAGGTCGGAAATGAAGTTAACCGATGTCTGTCTTCCTACTGACACTTTCTAAAGAGTGTGCTGAGGGTGGTTTTGCTGACATTACAGACCACCTGCTGACATGCTCTTTGACTCCAAAAAACCCCCACAAACCATAAAATGTGTTAATATATATATATTTTTTGTTTTGTTTGTGTGTGTTTCCTCTCTCGAAAGTGCATTGTAGAGCTTCTGCACATTTGAGGTCTTGTCCTTCAAAAGTAATGGCTGCATTTTGAAGCTCTTATGTTTTGAAATGTTTTTTTTTTTTTTTAATACATCTGAGCGGAGCATACTTTAATGTAAACGTCTAAAATCGAGTTGTTGATTTTTTTTATTTTTTTTTTTGCAACGGAGACATAAATTGGTCTGCCTGGCCGAATCCATGTTGCGCTGCTAATGTGCCATAATTAACTCAACTGTAAATTTGTCTGTTTTGAATGTCTGTCCTGCTAAAAGTTCCCCATATGATTCATGATTCACATTGCTTTTAACAGTTATTGGCTGCGCAATATGGTAAATGTACAAGGTGATGCAAATGGCATTAGTGGGAAAGGATGCACAAGAGCATGTAATGCAGTCAATACTACATTAACTACTGATGCCCAATTACAGAACCAGGGAGAGTGGCTTTTAGGAGCATTAGGACTTGCAGAAAAGCTGAGATCACCTGCTGCTCATTGCCTAAAAGCTTCACCCTTTATTTGCTGGACCCGACCAGTAGCTCCAGCAGGTTGTCAACACAGCTACTTGGGTCTGGTCTCATTCACTATGGTGCCTCTTAACATTTATTGGCTCTAAAGTTATAGGCTTGTCAATTCAACCTTCTTGTCTAATGTATCCACTTAGTGCCTGGCTGCACAAACAGATGCGTCTGTGCGCGCGCACGCGTGTGCCTGCGTGCGTGCGTGCGTGCGTGCGTGTGTGTGTGTGTGTGTGTCAGTGGAAAGGGAGGTGTTGGCTCACAGTACAGTACGCTGTATGGTTTGGGTGACCACTTTGCTGGATGTTTCCGATCAGCGTCTGTTAAACTCAACCGATATGTATGTACGTTGTTGCTTATGTTTCTGTCCTTACGTGGCCTGCTAGACGGACCGTCAGCGCCTACGGGCTCTCGGACGCGGCGATGCAAGGTGGCAGCGAGGCAAGGTGGCAGCGAGGCACGGCCGCTTGCTTGGCAGCGAGTCTTTTTGAACTTTGACCACTCTCAGTCAAAGTCTGCGCCAACTGGTGCTACAAAAGCAATAACCTGAGATGAACCTCCTCAACCGATCCACACCCCGCAAGAGCTTTCCCGCGCCCTCTCAGTAAACCAAAACGCCAAACATTTCAGACACTTTTGCAGACGGTCCCCTCCTAGCCTTTACCGTCTTCATAAACTCGGTGGAATCGCACCTAAAATATTTTATGACGGTACTTACGGTGTGTTGTCCACCTGCTCATACCGCGTCCATTGCTACTTACAAGCACACCGTAAACTAATCACTGTATTCTGAGATGACTGTCACATTACGTATGATGTTCACTGTCCAGGAGAGCCTGACCAGCACGGAGCAGGGCTGCTAGCGGAATACATGCAGACGCTGCGTTATGAAATGACCTAATATTCAGAGCATGGCAACGCATGTAACAAAATATTCAGTGTTACCGTGTTATTTTGCCACATGAAGGTTCCCTCTGTACAAACCGCAAACGAGGAAAGTGGCAGCGCGACGGTGGCATTTTTTTTTTTTTTTTTTTGCCTGCACATTTAACATGGCTGTATACTATAAACACCGTATAGAAGACGAATCCTCCAGCTACAGATATATTTCTGGTTACCTGTGCCTGTTAATTTACGGCCCTGTTATCATCCTGTCCAGAGAAATTTGTGCGTTCATAAAGCATGTGATTGAAAAGCATTGCTTCAGATGAATACAGACTGGTGATCTGTCGGCTGCTGTAATAAAACTTGGGCTTCAGGCTCAGATTTTTATTTTGAAATAATAAGAATTGCTTCATTCTTTACTGGTGTTACCATGGTAATACTGTCTTGTAGCGATGTTATATTGATTTAGAAAGTGGACAGTAATATATCTTTTCTGTTATTTGGTTTCTGAGGGTTGATTTCTAATTTCCAGCTGGAGATTACTTTTATATGTTCCTTAAGTCTTTTCACTTTTCCAAAGGAATGCAATTTGCTCTCCTGTATTTGCTATTTTCCCAGCTTATTGGTTTGCTCTTACTTCAAAATTAAACTTGCCCGTTTCAAATATTGAAATTACATCTGGTTTTTGTGCTCTGGGCCCTGAACAATATTACAAACACATTGCTTCATTTGACATTTCTTCATGTCACAAGCAGTTTTTGCTTTAATAAAGCTTTATTGCAGGCACCTGTTTATTGCATTTCGTGTTCCTCCTCAGTTTTGTCTTAAAAATAGATTGTCAGGGAACAGTTGTGTGTTTTGAATAGTTCCAAGAAGTGTAATTAATGCACAAATCACCGCAGCATAAACTAAATTACTATATTTATTTGCATGACAAAATCATAAAAAATGTATATGGCATCTTTGATATAATAATCTAATAATCATCTGTTTCGCACATCATGCGCATTCAGTGTTTTGACTGCGCTGACATACTAAAGCTCTTGTCATTATTCCTTTTAACAGTTTAGGCGATGACATCTTTGAACAGTGTGTGTTTAATTCCATCTTACAAATGCATAATTTTCACAAGAGATAATTCCCTCCGTAACCATTAAACCTCTTGATCCCTATCAGTCCGGATTGTTTCACATCTTTGAGTGCGCGAGATGTGTATCATTTTCCATAATCTTAGCGGAATTCAAAGGGACTGAATTGAGACTTAAGAGACGTGCTGGCGAGTGTGCCCACCTGCCTTCAATGTAAATGACTGCACTCATCACTGTGGCACACAAACTCAATTACACCCTCTTGAGCTGTAAGGGTGTCCCGTTTATTATTGCCGGAGGCCTCGTGATAGCCATGCTGTCATCAGCGTTGTAGCTGGTGCGTGTATCACAAGGAGCGGATGATCCCTGCGATGCATGTTCAACGGTCAACGACTGACCTCTGTTTTCACTCACTCCAAAAAGCATTTTCTTTCAGTGTCAAGAACAATGTGTGGTATATTGCTTAGTTGTGTGTGTGAGGGCGGTGAAAGTTGCAGCCACGGGAGGAGCTGGAGGTGCCATACTGAGAATGTTATGAACAAATAAGAAACTCTAAGCTGCAAGAGTCTTTCCAAATGCTGCGAGTAACCTTTTATAAAATCCACAATCTTGCTGACATGGTGATGTTGCACAAGAAGAAAGCTGCTCTCAGCTGCAGGAACACCCCCCCCTATCCTCACCCCACCCCAACCATGGCCTGAGTCATCAATTGTGCTGATAAAAAAAAAACACAAAAAAAAAACATTGTGATATTTATTGATATCAGTTAATCCTGCATTATGGATAATGACTTGCCATATATTATATAACCGTTTTGATATTAATCTGTTTGGACCTGTTGGACGCAGGCGTCACTGCCACTTGTCAGTGGAAAGCTGCGTATCAAGCTGCCGTTGACTACACTCTAGTTGAAGTGGGAAATATGATTTGTGCATGGATGCCTCCACAAATACACACACAGACACGCACACACACACGCACACGCACACACACCTGCCGCTACATCTCATCAGTTGTTTTTTTTTTGTTTTTTTTTCACATAAAGTTGTTTATTCACCTGTTTACCTAGTGCACACTCGGCACTGACTTGTTTGGCATTCTGGAACGCGGCGTAAAGTTTGTTCTTTGTTCTACGGAAAATAACGTTTCCTTCATTCTGTCACCATGAGACAGGCGAGACGGGGAAGACGAGTCAGATGCAACAGAAGTAAATGAGATTAGCAAATGTAAAAACTAATGTCAGTGTCAATGTTTCTTTGGCAGCGGAGTGCCAGTGCAAGGAATTCTCATACCACTTTGAGAAGAAAGAAGAAATGAAATGTTACACTTGTAATAATAAAATATCACATCACCTTAGAAAACTGTGCGTTCATACGCATGCTTCTGTTAATAGGCTGCAACATTTTATCCGCGTCAGAGGTAGACTGCGTCAGGTAAACGGCGCAGACGTTTTTGTTGTATGGACCATGTTTTTGTGACATTGCGTGAGATTATGGTGTATTGAATTTCATGGTCACAGGTGGAGTTGCAGGTTTCATGCATTTTTATTAAACCAATAGTTTAACATGTTAACAGTCAAGAGTGGATTCATTATTAAGAAGATACGAAACGCACATCTTTTCTCAATTTAGGTTTCATTTCGTTAAAGTGGTACAGTTGTTATGTTAATGGCTATGTAAGCAGGCAGAATAATTAATGAATAATGCTTGTTCAGAATGTCTGTTTTGTTTCATCCACCATCTTTATGGGCATCATGTCCTTATCTACCATAAAGCAAACCCACTAAGATGTTGCTTCTGCATAACCTCACCACAGCGTCGCGTCTTAAGACCGATGGGATGCAACCATCTGGTTCTGACTTTTAGAGGGATGCACATTGATGTTGTGTTTTAACATGGCGCTACAATATTTGAAGCTAGAAATGTCCTCTTTTACGGTGTAATAATCCCAAAATGGCCATCTTCAACTTTGGTGTCAGTGACGTTTTTGTGCCGCAAACGTGAAGAACGCCCTCTTGTGATGTTAACCGATGTTAACTCTGTTTCATAGCAGCTGCAGTTTTCATGTCATGATGCGAGAATATCAAAGTTGATAATGATACCCAGGAAAACTGATACTCGATCCCATTTTCAATACCATAGGGGGGAAAATGTGACAAAAAAATTAAGAGGGATGACTTTTTCTTTAGATTAAGAAGATTGGAACAATACAAACTATAATATCAATGACAATAATACTTTAAAATTTTCTGACATACTGCAAAAAAATACAGTAACAAAAATATTTTAAGGTTATCTTTTTAAATTAACACTGTCTATTAATGTTACACACAGTTAGGTCTGATGTCGTCTGCCTAGTTCCCACATTTACGTTAGCCATTTTATCATTAGCTGCCAGCTTAATGATAGCATAACAGACGGCAAATGTGGTTATTGGCTAATTGCTAATAATTTAACACACATTAACGCGTGCTGCCGGCCAGGTGAGCTTCACTAAACCTCTCAACATTCCTCATAAAGACCAGGGTGTCAGTGTTTTAGACGCTTCACCACCACTTTGTAGTGTCGTTTGCATATACAGTACGCAAAAATACTTCCAAATAGCACTTTTGCTTTGTTTCATTTAAGACTAAAACTGGCCATGAACGCCCTTCAGCAGGAGAGCTTGCCACGTTAAATTAGTTTTATGCTGGCGACACCAGCAAGCTCAGTGTTGCGAATGCCAACCAGTGAGGGGAGGGGCTGTGTGGCTGCCTGTCTGCAGTGATGCTCTGTGAAGTTGTGTCAACTGGAGGAGGTGAAGACGCCACTGATGGTTTCTATGCTACTTAGAATAAGTATCTAAACCCATACTTATTCTTAGTTTTGATTATTATCCTAGTATCGATTTATTTTGACAACCTGACATCCTCCTTGAAAGTTGCGTAAAGCAGGCGTTTTTAGGTTTGTTATAGCACATGTGCAAATATAGTTATTCTGTATTATTGACTGTTACTTTCGGGGGATCAAGTTATTCAAGCTAGCATAGTGTGTTGCACATTACAGAAGCAGAAATCCTCGCCAATGTTGTATTTCCTGTTTGCCCGGGCCTCAATCCTCAAGTATTTATCACCATCAAACCACTGTTAAATTCACTGAGTGTTGCTGCTGAGAGTTTGACATAAGCCTCGTTTGCAGAGGTGTTTCAACTCCGAGGATACAGTGTTGGCTGGTCAGTAAGAGACACTTGGCTCTTGTGGGATGTGAGGAGCAGCATAGCCTCTAGGGGCCGCTAGAAGGGCTTTTAGACCTCAGACAGGTTTCAATATGAATGTATGAAACGCCACACAGCTCTATGGTGTTCCCGTTGCTATGCACACTTTTCTGCAAGTTAAGATTCCCATACAAGTTTTACTCTGAAGTAAGACTTTACAGATGGATATTGCATCTAAAATAAACATGTGTTATGGATTATTTCTGTCTTACCAATCACTAATTTTAAAATTTTATTTGCATTCTAAGTCATACGATAAAGATCTGGTACCTCCACGCATCTGCTCTTTACAGTAATTAACCTGTAAGCTGTTTGAATGCTGCAAAATGTTTTTGTCAGGACATACCTCGCAGTTATTCTGTTTCTGTGCATATTCACATCGCTCAATTCTCTGTAGCTCAAATCTAACTTGAGTGACCTTTACATGGGTATGTTTGAAAAAACAAAAAACAAAATGTCACACATTAATTGAGGTCAAACATAACAAATTGAAAAGGCACCTAAGAGCCGCTTTTTAGTACAAGAATCCAGAGTAATTGAGGGCGGGAGCTTCACACTTTCTTTGCATATTATAGCTATCTTGTTGGTACAAAGACAAGCCTGTGGTGCCTTCTGTTATATAAAAGCAGAATGAGAACTAATCTCTTTTTGGGTGACCTTCAGTAAATCAAATCTTAATCATCTAATTAAAATCTGTGATTAAAGGGGTAGTTCTTTCGCCTGTTAAAGTGTACTTGTTTGAATATTGAATCTGCTAATTAAATCACCATTTAACGATGTTTGCAACAAATTCAGATGGAAATGGCCACAAACGTTCCTACTGAAATCAGAACTAAGTTCAGTTTATGTCTAAGACGTTTGACCCCCATCACACATCAGTTTCAATATTTTTATGTCATTTATTTTCAAGTGTTCGTCTCTTATTGAATTCCTGTTTGATTTGACCGAGCAACACAAACTACTCCTGTAGTGAACTGTGTTATGGGGCAATATAAGTATGTTCGAATTAATTCATTAAAACCAAGCCACGTTCAAAATCAACTGTCAAATGAAGTCATCCAAAACTCTCTTGTCATCTTTATATCGACCCACATGATGTCACACCCGGTCTTCCTAAATGTTCACCCAACCAACATCTCTCATTATTTACCCCATCAGGTGTGGGAGTAGGTGTTTGAATGACATTAGAGGCCTGCGCTGCTAAATAACTACCCCCTGTGGGGGAATTGCATTATTCAAGATTAAAGAGCCTCACACAGTGCACCACAGTATGGCGTTCCTTCTTCCCCATCCATTTTCGACACTCAGAGGACCCTGAATGGCACACCTGTCTCCTAGCATATCCTTTGAAATAATAAGTGTGCAGTAATTGCTGGGGAGTGGGGAGGATTTTGTACAACGTACATCACTTCCTGACCTCATGAGTGACACAAACTTTAGAGGGCTACATTTATTCTTCTCCAAATGCATTTTTAATGTGGACTAAAATGTGTTTGTGCATTATTCTGTTCCGGATGGCGGAAAGTGGCTGTGACAGGACTAATGGTTTGATTTTTTTTTTTTTTTTTTTCCTTCCAGGAACCATGAAGTGGCAGATAAGTTTAGCTCTTTTATCCAGATCCATATATACACACATACATACATACATGTATATACAGTTTATGTATATATGAGCTGAAAAATACATCACTGGATTTTGCGACTTCTTTTTGGGGTTTAAAAATGAAGGTGCATTCACCAACAAGGCAATTGCATGGGTGTCGGCAGCTTGAAAAATTGTAAAATGAAAAGAAATGTGCATTTAAGATCAAAAGCAAACAAGGCCTGGCACAAGGCCCACATTTGATTTGCTCGGGGTAATACAATACAAAATCTTTTCCTTGCTCTGTCAACCCGGTGACAGTTACACAGGCCTTTGTCTCTACGAGCTCCCGTGTGGTTTATTTGTTGTAATCGTGCATGTTAAAATCGTGAATGTTTGTGTCTTTCTCCCGCTTCTCATTCATCGTATTCCCTCTCATTTCTTTGCCCCATCTCTCCCCCTCTTCTTCTGTTTCTGCTGTTGACAACTTACCTTGCAGAGCCCTAATCCCCCCCTACTACTGAGCAACCAAGTGTTGGAACAAGTCGCCTTCTGTAATAATTTGGAAACTTTGCCAGTTTCATGTTTAAAAAAATAGAAGCAGCAATGAATTTAATTAGAAAGCTGTTGCATATCTCTGTGATACATTTCTTTTAATTAACCCCATGTGAATAAATTAAAAATAATAGGGTAGCTGAAAAGTGTGGAAAAAACACCCTAATGAAGTTTTCTGTTAATTGGGATGGAGTTTGGAGCCAAACCACAATGAGTAGTGAGCACCAGGAGCTAACAATGCCTTCTGTAAGCCTCAGAAAAGGGCCCAGGGCCTTCGTGCTGACTTCAAGTGTAAGAAATGCACCTCTGACGTGATGGAAATGACCGTGGGCTGGGAGAAAAGGCAGTCCTGTTCCAGGCTGCTCTGCTGAGACTCCCCACGCCGCGCTTGAAGCTGGGCCAGTGTTATTGCAGCCCTAATGCGGCTGACTCATTTGGAGCGGATCAGGAGTAATTATGGTAGGGAAAGTGGCTGCCGACCGTGGGGGTCAGGACACTTGTAACATGTGAAAAGAGCAATTATTCCAGGAGACAAAACCCTCCCTTATCCCAAGCAGTGCCAGGGTCAATGCAAGGGACGGCTGGGCTCCGTTTCACCGGGGCTTATTAGCTATAGCAAGCTGCAAAGTTTGAGAGAGTGCATCTTGTTAATGAACAGTCCCCTCCTCATCTGCACCAGCCCTGTCTGCTCTCTCCCACTTACTGTGGGTGTTAATTATGTCCTAATCATAGCATGCATACAGTCCCAGAAATCACCTCACAGACCCCAGCATTCATACACGACCATCTGGAAATGTGACATGCGCCGCACAGTAACATAGAAGGCTCTCACAGAGAACTATAAGAAAAAACACATTTTCTATAAAATGCAATATTGACTTAGGTCCTGTAGGAAACTACCTAATTTAAGAGTGTGTGTGTGTGTGTGTGTGTGTGTGTGTGTGTGTGTGTGTGTGTGTGTGTGTGTGTGTGTGTGTGTGTGTGTGTGTGCGTGTGCGGGCATTATGTGGCTGCGTTTTTGAATGATAATAACTTTGATTGTAAAAGGGCGAATCCTGGAAAGACGCCTGCGTACTAGATGAGAGTCTGCAGCTCCAGACACACACACTCACACTGTCTCACACACACGCGCGCGCGCACACACTCTCGC
>CAAKHG010000471.1:5304-21553 GCA_901007715.1 Dactylopterus volitans
CTTCAACTGTCTCCCGCCTCTCTGTGTTGTGATCCTCCTCTTCTTCACACAAAGAGGATTCTGCAAGAGGATCACTTTGGTATAAGCTAATGCTGGCTGGGCCATGTGAGGCTGAACTGGGATGCGCAGAGCACACTGGAGCGCTAAGTTGGGATTTTATCAGAGCCTCCTGGGGGTACAACTCCAGGGTAACATCAGTGGTTGGTATCTCTTTATCTGCCCATGAAAGCATCAGGAGGTTAATACTGACCCTATAGAGATGAGTAAGTGGGGGGAGGAACTTCATTGTGCCTTAACTTTAATTAGGCTTCACTACATCTGCATTTAACACATTAAAGCCACTTTAAATGTCCCTCGGTCTCTGTTGCGAGAGAAAAGACAACCACGTACTCTGCCTGAAGATCACAGATGATAGAGATAAAGCAGAAGCTCTGATGTCAACCATGACCTTAAGAGAAGTTCATTTAGCCCTCTATAGGTTAATCAACTGAGGACGTTCCACAGCGCTCAACATGGGAATAGATTTCTTTTATGCAAATATTATTGGGTGTGCGCACATAAAGAGGCGCAACTGGTTTGGTCAGTGGTAAAATTAATGTATTCAATCCTTGTATTCAAAATAGAAATCAAATTCTTAAATTCTTGTTGAATGCCCTGTTACCCATTGAGTTGAAGTAAAGTATTTTTGTACCTCTTTTCATCAAATAATCGTGGCAATGCTATTTACTCTTGATCGATAAAACGTATAGCTTCTCGAGACTTTCTTGATCAATCTGTTCTAAGCGAATACTTAATGTGTATAAACAGGAATAAAAAGAAGAGTATGTCTGAAAACACGTTAATTCAAAGTTTATGGGCAACAGTGTTGCATGAATGTTATATCAGTGTTGGCTTTGTGTGTATTTCATTTGCATATTGATATAACATTATGTAAAACATCAGTCACTAGGTCTTTAAATGAGACCATCCGACCAAATCGTTGCATAATAATGTTAGTAAAGGAAGCTTGCTGAATCACAAAAACCATTATGGCTTCCTATGAATTACATTTTACTTAGATGGTTTTGTTGATTGTTGTGCACGTGTGTTGGGAACATGGTGGTAATGTAAGTTCAACTCAGCTAAGGACATCTAAGCAAGCAAGATAGGGCTACTTCATGAAAAGAAAACTTGACAGCTATTGTAAACATGAGGCACACATGACATCTTAGTCTGGAACGTGCAAACACAGATTACATACGTAGGAGGACGCAGTAGCTCGGATTATTAGATGCCTGCACTAATGTATTTTGAATATGTCCAAGTGGCCAGCAGTCATTTATTGTACTTCATAAAGTCATGTATTGTACTTGTTTATACAAAATAAAATCTGATATTAGGTGTACCTTCTATTAGGTACACCTTGCTAGCAAGGCTTTTTCTGCTCTAGTCCATCTGCTTTCAGTGGTAAATGTGTTTATTCTCTGGTGAGGATAAAGGAAAAACAATCTGTACCAGCCCACCAAATCGTTCAGAGATGCTCTTCTGCATACCTCAGCTGATATGAGAGGGTGATTAAGTAAGAGTTGCCTTCCTATCAGCTGAAACTAGTCTGTCCATTCTCCTCTCACCTCTGGCATCATCAAGGCATTTTCACCAACAGAACTGCCACTCACTTGGTATTTCCTCTTTTTTGGACCATCCTCTATAAACCCTCGAGAGAATTGTGCATGACAATCCCAGTAGATCAGCAGTTGCTGAAATCCTCAGACCAGCCTGTCTGGAACCAACAACCATGGCATGTTCAAAGTCACTTAAATCCCTTTTCTATCCCATTCTGATACTCAGTTTGAACTTCAGCAGATCACCTTTACCACATCTACATGCCTAAATTCATTGAGTTGCTGCCATGTGATTGGCTGATCAGATATTCACATTAATGAGCAGTTGAACAGGTGTAGCTCAAAGTGGCAGGTTGGTGTAATTATGTACATTGTTGCGATGATCAACAAGAGAAAGAGCTTTACGACATGCAATTAGCATTTTGCAACACGAAAGTGGGCACTGATTCTTGCTGCTGTGAGGACCACCACGACCTCAATCCACAGTTTAAAATGTCTGGATCTACAATATTCAGTTTTTAGTATAGGTATATGTGATGCCCATACAACATTTAATATTTTCCATCCATCTTTTTTAGCAGCTGGCCCAGTTTGACGGACAACAACTTAATTGTTAGAATTTGCCTCCCCTTGATTTGGAAAGAAAAGTGCTACTTTCTGTCTTTCATTTCAGTGATGATGCTGCACAGAAACCCGTCCATATCAAACAGTAGCTTTGTGGTATGTAAACAATGGCCGACAACGTCAAACATATTTGATATGCCGATATTAGGAGTCTCTCTTATAAAAATCTGAGACCCCCAGGCTTGTACAATTTCATTGCCTTCTATTGTGTGAGGGTGCTTGTCTACCTTGGCTTCGCATAGCCCTTTGTTGGTGAGATAGGACTGTTCTCTCACCCAACAGCAGGGGCAAATGGAGAACAAAAAAGATAAACACCTTTCGAAATACTGTGTGTGATTATCATAACACTTTTACAACAAAGGGAGGTGTGCCTGTCATATATTGCTGCATGTAGCACAAAGGGCACACGCCATACAAATGACACTTGAACCTATGTCTCACAAAGGATGACAATATTTGCTTCATTTTCTTCCTTTTCAATTGATATTGAAGATCTTTTTCCAGTAAAGGTCCCATCGTTCCAACAGCTGAAACGGTTCCTTTTCATTTGCTGCTCTTCCTTTTAATCTAGCAGCACTAAAGAACTAGGTTCCAGCAACAACAAGAAGGTTAGATCTGGCTTTCTATTTCATCTCGGCCTCCCGTGTTCCCTAGGGATGTCTCTCTGTGCTCATCTGTGCTGCTTGGCGATGGGAGATTGTGCGAGGGTTCTGTTTGTTTGGCTTTCTTCCCCCTCCTCATCGCGCTGAAATCTGCTTGACAGTTCGGCAGCATGGCTCAGGCCCCACAGGAGCCACCGTCAGATAAAATGTCACCGTAGCTTTGTTCCATGCGCCCCGTATAGGCTGGCCAGACGCACTGTACACCTGAAAGCCCCGAAGGCCAGAGCACAGAGCAAAAGAAGGGTGGGAGAGATGGTGCGATGGTGTGGCGGCAGGCTCCATCACCGCATTTTCTCAGCAGCCTGCATTTCATCTTCATCGACAAAATCACTAGGGGCAGACAACTAGATTAGATGTTTTAACCACGTATGAAGTGGAACCACAAATAGATCATATATGGCTTATCAACAAGGCTAACTCCGCAGCCATCTAGAAAAATGCGATTGAAGAAGAGCCGACTCAAAGAGCCAATTCTTTACCGTTTCTCAACATAACAACTTCATAACAGCTTTGACATCTACGGTCAATCCTGATCCATTTTTCTCTCAACAGGAGCACCAGACCCAGCTCCTGTCTCTGAGCCTTTAGTCGACTCCTCTCACTGTTTCCCTAACGAGGCTCAAGTGAAAACACCGACTGGTCCTCCCTCAGCAGAGCGCTAGGGCGGTTGCCACTGTCAGCTCCAGTTAAATCAGCCCTCTCTGGTTCACGTTTCAGAGAGCACAAACACACTCATCCCAAAGGAGCTCATCCGTGCTCCTTTACCCATCCCGACTTCCCCTTAACCCCCTTAATAAATTAATAAAAGAAGGCGCAGCTCTCACAGGTAATTTGATTAAACGAGACATCTCTTTAAAGAGAGTGCTGACAAAGCAAAACAAAAAGAAAAAAAGACAGGACGTTGTCAGAAGAAATTGTCACCGTAGTTCCCCGTATCCCCCGCCCCCACCCAGCCCTGCTCCAACACCACCACTCTTCTCCATCTCTATTAGCTGAGCAACACCTCATACTCCATTTTCCAGAGCTATCACATAAAAAAACTGCTATGCGTCTGATTACTAGGCATGTCAGTCACCTAATTTGGTGCAATCCCCAACAGATCTTTTCCCTTAATTAAGTTTATTTTGCTTTATTTGATGGCAGACTCTTATGAGTTCATATGTTTGAAACCACAGCTGCACGCTGCATAAGCCTATGGGCTTATCTGAGACGCGTACTTTTCAAAACAGTCTTAGTGTAAACAACATGAGCTCATGCATTTGTTACACACCGAGGACATAAATGAGTGTAACCAATTTCTGCCAAATGTGCCAAGGGAGTTGTGTTAGCACTTATAAAAATATCACAGGAAATCACACACTAAATTCTGATATTTTAGGCTATGTGGTTACTCTGTAATTGCAAATTAATGTCAAAGTGCCTAAATCAATGTGATAATTCATTGAATAGTGTGCATCCTCTTCCCCTGGAGAGAAGTTCATCTTTTTCCGTGTCTTCGCTACTGTCTTCTCCTCTTCCCTGAGGGTTGAGAGGGCTCACGAGAGGAGGGAAGGGTGAATCGAGCTCTGACGTATGAATGGAATGACAAGCCCTGTCAGTCATGGGAAACCATTCATTATACAGATTGCTTTGTGGTGGTTCTGGTTAGTCAAGGCCAGTGTCACCTCTCCTCAGTCTGGCCTCAGCCTTTACAGGCCCCCGACTCGCTATCTCTGAGCTGACACACTTTCTTGTTAACTCTGCATCCACGAGACGCTGTTTGCCTAGAGGTTATGAGGGTGGATGACTGACCCAACCGTAATGCCAATAGCAGGAGCAAAACAGACACGTCCTAATGGATGGAAGGATTCTGAATCTTATTAGCAGGACATCTTGTTTCAGTCAATGCTCCAACAGGCCCTCTGGCTCTGTGATAGCATCAGCAGCAAACAGCTTGCAGGTGCAGGAGAGAAATAAAGCCGACTGTGTTGATTGAATCATCTAACGTTTGACCACCCCATATCTGCTCCTTCCCTTAGTATCCACTAACTGGTTGTGCTATGGCTAATGCTCTGTAATGTCCATTAATGCTATCTGTCAAGCCATATGCTGATGACTATGCTTTTCTTTTTTTCTATGACAAGTTAACAGCATTGGGATGGCTCCCACACTGACAAACCGGTTAGCTCTTCCTGTCTCTGGCTTATGATAATTGCACCAGACCGTGTGGTGTGCACACTGTCAGTAACATCCCGCTTTGTAGTTTCAAATCATGAAGCCCTTTTACGTGTAGCTGTGGTGCAACAGTGGCAGATTTGTGTCATGTTGAGCTCCTGAGTTGAGCTTTGGATTGGCATGGCGAATAGCTCTGAGTGGCAGGCTCCTGATCTAATTAAACCAGCAGAAGCATTAGTCGCGCTTGTGAGCAGTTTTCCTAATTACCTGTGTGATTTATTCATTATTTAACGTAACAAGGTGGCTCGGTGGCCAAACAGTGGATTGGATGCCCAATTTGGGACAATGCCACACAGATATTGGATATCTTAGGTTTTTGCCCCAGCTACATGTAAAACGTCAGGAGTAATGATGAGATATTTGGTCTCATTTTGTGTGAAAGCATCTGCTGGTGATGTAGGCAAACACAGACAAGCACTATTATTGTAATGCCTATTATGTTCAAATGGAATCTAAGTATGACCTTTATAAGCAGCTTAATTCTGGCTAAATTGGCTCAAGGGGAGGGTAATGTAGCCTTTTAACCCTGGGGAGGGAGAGATATTTTCTCTTAAAAACCTTGAAAGCATTTTCCCCTCACTATTTATTCTCCAGTTTTTGGCATTACCATTATAATTTTGGTGACAGTATTGTTAGTAAATGTAAATGGGGTTTATATTTAAATGCAAATGCAGCATGTAAAAAGTACACAGTCAGCTTTTTAAAATCCAGCATGAAAAATATTACCTTAGGACGTGCGTGAAGTTAGATGCCAGAACTAAGACATCAAATCAAACCAGGGCTGTGCTCAGGACTCGGCCTGCTCTAGCTGGGGGAGATAAATGATACACCGTTCCTGTCTAAAATGATGGGGGCGGATGATCAAGTTAGACTGGTGTGATACAAGCCCGCAAAATTATTGAGTCAGAAGATAATCTGTTTCGATGCAGCCCTCATACCACTTAGGGTAATTCATAGCGTTCCATATTCTCACTCATAGATAACAGCTGGGTCCACTGATCACAGGCACAGCTTGAGTCACCCTGCTGATGCCCTTTCATGTCTCATGAAGAAACCTATAACGGTGAAACATCCTCCACGTATCCTTGTTCTCAGAGGAAGACCTTGTAAATCCACGTCTTGCGATTTTGACATTTCAAGCCAAGGAGTTACACGGTCGCTGAGCAAGTAAGGAAACACTGTGATGTGCAACTTGAAAACTACATCAAAGTCGCATGGTCTGACACTTTTAACAGTTCAGCTAATATGATCTGTGCCATTGAGTTTCTGCCACTCAGGAATCCATATCCATTTTAATCCCTGTCAAGCATTGTTAACTTGTTTACTGCTATATTAAACACCAGATATGGTGCCTCAGAAAAGGGCATATAGCCTGTGGCAATTCAGTTCCAGTGAAAGCATTAGGCTCACCGAAGTCTTGCTGGAACAATGACTATAACTACATCTGTGTAAGGTACAGTTTTGTGTAATCTGTAGACCCTGAATTTTGGATTTCATCAAATATTTATGAAATACTGAGGTCTATCTGTTGAATATATTCCCAACATTGGTACAGGCTGCACTGTACATGTGAAATCATGGCCATGTTTACATTAGGCTTGGCTTACTTGTAGCTGGTTTACTGTGCATGCATTTACATTGCCAGTGCTCTGTTTGCGGTACAGCTTACTGTTGACTTGAAGACTACTGAGTTTAGGAGAGAAAGATTAGAATGTACAGGATAGAGTAAAAGCTTGAAATCTTTGGCATTGTTGCAAGTGTAAACCATTTCAAACAAAGCAGCATGCACAGTGTATCCTGCCTGGCGATATCACACCAAGAATCAGACAAAGCCGGAGTAAAGCCACTTCCTCTCCCTCTTACTGTCACAAAATAGAATAGTTTTTTTTTTTTTTTTTTTTTTTTAAATTTTATCATACTTCTAACTGTGCTCTAGTGACCCAGAAACACATATTTCTAATTGTTTTAGCCGGCCTCTGGGGTTTCCTCCACAAAGCTATGACCTCTTTGCAATCAGACCTCATTGCATGGCCCATCAGGATCCAAAGGAGAGCCCGACTGAGTGTGATACCCGCAGGCATGGGAGCGCTCCCCTGAGCAGACGAATGCCACCTCCGTGTCTGTTTGCAAGTTTTATGGCTGAACAGACACAAGTGCTTCAGCGGAACCATCACATACACAAACACATATTTGCACCACATGCACACGCGCGCACACACAAGTCAAACACTCAGAGAGCTGTTTGTTCTCCCTATCCCCTTGAACATGATCCCCTTGTGCACTGCAGACCAAACGAAGGTGAGATGGACTGCATATGCTTTTCCAACCTTTCTCCCTCCCACAATCAAATAACATCACTGGTGATGCAGCAAGGTCGCCTCCGGTCCAAGGTCACTCTCTGTTAGGTCCACAGTTGCGCAGATATGCTGCCAGTAACTACACAGCCAGTGAGATGAGATCTGATCCTAGATCCAAAAGCCCCTCATATTACACTATAATACATTCATAATTGAGAATGATAAGGCCTGTGCCATTTAAAATATTGCAAGTATGCTGCTGATAATTAGCGACCCAGGAGAACAGATTTTCTTTCGACAGAGCAGCGAGGCGCGCATGCAGCTAGCGATGAGATCCGTGCTGATGTTGACAAAAAACAAAACAAAAAAAATTGGAAAAGAAAAGGCAGAAATGCCACCTAAACAGTTTTGAGATGAAGAATTACATTCTTATCAATTCTAATCTTATCAGTGGACGAGTATGATTTGAAAACAAAGCCGCAACTTCTATGGCAGGGTGGTTTGGGCCTTTGAAATGATAATCTCTATAATTTGGAAAATATAATCCACTAGAGTCCTCTCTATCTGTTTTCTGGGAGACATGTCAGGGGCTAATTGTTAAGAATTGAGTTATTGAGCTGTATGCCCTTCTCTAGCCCCTGAAGGACTAGCACCAATACAAATAGCTCGCAAACAGTATTGGAATTCCACTGGAGTGCCCCTGACTTAGCCCAGCCATAATATTGTTCTAATAATTGGAGCTCACAGGCCATCAAATATCATGCCGGTTGGTTCAATTGATTCAGACAGGGCAAAGGAGGAGAGAAGAAAACACATGCATTTGCAAATTTCACATTTGTAGTCCGAACAGCATTCCTGTGCACAATTTTTAATGATGGAAAATTCTGCGGGGCAAAAGCATTTTGTAATTTGTCCTCTGGCTAACTTTTTGTAACGGTACGCAGGGCTGTTAGGGTTTTGACAGGACTACAAACAAGTACAGATGTAAACTGTATGCACAAATAAGCTGTATAATTTGGCTCAAAGTATAAAGCTGATATTTCACCACCCTTACAAATGGAAATACCTGTGGTGATAGCTGCACCGAAAGACTGTAATTGGCTGCGTAATATAATCAGGTGATTTGATAGTATTCATTTTGACGGTGCTTGTTTTTAATTGACAGAACAGAAGTGGGGTGTCAACTGCCTGTTTGCAACTTTCTGCGGCACTGAAATGATGAGAGCTGTATCAGAGCCCATCAGCAAAGGCAGGAGATTACTTTTGTGTGTGTGAGAGAGAGAGACTGCTGACTCAGTTCGCAGCAGAGTGAGGTTGAGTGAAGGCAAGTGGCAGAACCAGATGATAATGAAAATAGTTGTGATAAAGATGTAATGGATGTGGGATAGGGGATAATAAAATAGATTCAAGAATCATATTATAGGGAAGGTGGGCAGCATGGGCCAACACACACACACACACGCACGCACGCACACACACGCACACACACACACACGCACACGCACGCACGCACGCACACACACGCACGCACACACATCCACGCGCACGCAATCTGCACTTTAAAAATACATCCCTGCTGACTCCTTTTGCATCTGCTGCTCTTATCACATACAAACAGGACGGCGGCAGCAATGTGTCCTATCAAACCGTTGTCGTTCAGAAGTGTTTGAACATGTTTTACTGCATTTCAAGTGCAAACTGAGTTTAATTGGAACGGCTGCTGATTAACGCTGCAGCAGATAAAAATGAGTATCCAAAGAATATCAACAGCGCCTCAGACACTATGTGTGCCTCTTGTCTTCCCAGGCTTTCAACATCACAGTCAAAAAGCATGAAAAAAAAAAGAAGTAAAAAAACAAATGTTATTGTACGAAAGAAAACGTGACTATTGTAAAGAAATCAGTAAAGGCGGAAGCACAGTCTAATGTGAGTGTGTGACGATCGATATAGCCCAAATAAATATGTAAGATGATGTCAAATGCTTGTTTGCCGTTCTTTTTGTGTGTCTTTTGTGTTCTTTTCTCATCTTTCTGCGTTTGTTGTGCTGGTGTGATACTGCAATGTATGAGAAACGGTTTGAACTGACAAAATATTAGTAGCTTTATCACAGCGGTGGCTGAGCACTTTAGCTGCTGAGTGGAAATATGCTAACTAGCTCTGCATCCATGCTCCTCCTCATCCTCTCTCTCTCTCCCCGTATATATATATATATATATATATATATACACACAAAGGTAAGCGTGAATAATAAAGACTTCAAATGACAGGCACGCAGTGGGGTTAATAATAAAGGTCAGCTTGCCAGCATGCAGCCATAGAGCGTACAGAACAAGTGGCATGAGGTCACAACTCATATGGGGTATCGGCCAATATGGGAGCAGGACCTACAATTCTCCAGAACCAGATGAGACTTGCTCCTCAGCAGCGATTGCTCCCAGAGCAGCTGCTATGAGCCACGCACTTCACTGATGCATTTATTAGCCTGCTATGCCATGTTAGTGATGACAGAAGATAATACACTTTGATATGGGAAAACACAGCAGGGCTCGTAACTGCGTAAACAAAAAGAGGAGCCGATGAGAGCTTGGGAAGGGAGGGCGGATGTCTTGTGTGCGAGTGAGGTTGTGGTTTTTCAGCACTGCACATTCACATTTCAGAAGAGAAGCAGGATATTCAAGTGAATGACTGTGCTGTTGAAAAAAAAAAAAAAAATTCTGAGAAGACAGAGACAGCGCTTCAGAGGCCCAGCATTGGTTTGACAGGCAGCTCTACAGAGTGAATGTCAGCCAACACCTGAAGCTAAGCAACTCCAACAAGACAAGGATTTATCAACACATTTCACTGCTATTATTCATGAGAAACTGGCATCTGGCAGCACCTGACACTCATATCAGTCCCCCATGATTTTCACAGGAATCCCTTGAACAACATTTTCCTGTCCTATGGACTAATCTCAATTAAGCTGTGCTGTTGATGAAGTACCTTGTCTCAAAAACTCTGATCAGGATTGACAACCGCCCTCCCGTCCACACACACACACGCACGCACGCACGCACACACACAAAGTAAAATCCAAGAACATGTGGTCGACTGAATTAAAGTATCTCATAATCTTTCCTTGAACCATTCAATTGAATTATAGTTTCTGTAACATAATTGTGCTTTTTTTCTCCCAGTCATAAAATGTAATACACAGTAAATATGACTACAGAGAAGCTACCTTAGTGGTTCAATATTTACCATACAGCTTCTCAATGTTAGCATTTTTATAATGCAATGATTGAAAAAAAAATGTATTTGCTGTGAATAACACGTCAAGCTCCTTTGTAGGAAACATAAACCCTTGAAAAACACGTTTAATCCTTGCATAAACATAACAAATCAAATTAAATGATAAAAGCTGAAGAGGCTGAACTGTGCACCTATGTACCAAACTAAAATATCATTTTAGGAAATTAGGAAGAAAAAAAAAACCCCAACTACAATCCTGACTTGCCTTAGGTGCACTTGCACACACTTGCACACATTCCCACAACCTTCATGCAATCACAGAGCTGCAGTTCAACCATATTCCCTTTGCATTCTATGTTGGCATTTTAATTTGTTTCCGTGCATTTTTATACGGTTATTCACATGGCAGACTTTCTATGCAACTGTGTAATTTTGAGTGATTTATTTGATATCATCCATCTGTTTCTTAATCATGCTGTCATTTAATTTCTCCTCTCAGGCTGCTGTCAATAAACAGCTTTCTTTTGTTGCTGTTGGTGTTTCCTTGCGCTGGATTCAAAACAATAAAAGAGATACAATAAAAATTAAAAAAAAGAGTCCTTTTTTGTGCTTAAATCTTGTTTTAGTAGATAAATTTAATACATTTCAAAGTCAAATTGCAAATAAATTTAATTTAAAGCAGTACAAATAACATCTAATAATTACATTGTACATTTTTTGTGTATAATCATACACAAAGATCATTGAAAAGATATCAAAAAACACCAAGTTTGCTAATTAGCTAGTGAATAATTCTCCACACTTCAAACCAGTAGAGGAGATCCTATTGTAAGAAATAAGGAAATGCTAGCTTGTGCAAACTTATTAACTCTGTTGGTACTTAGTCACCTTAAAAAACTATGGAACGACGCCATTCAAGCATGTCAGGTTCTCATTCATGAGTGATGGTAAGACGCACAGGCGCATCACAGCTGAACCACTTGATTTATCTTACAAAACCATGACATATGTTCTGACCAAAAGCCTGGAATCACAGAAAAGACTTTAATTTGCAGGCACTACGAGACACAGTGAGGAGCTCAGACACACCACAATGGCTCACTTTTGCCCACAGAGTTAAAACACAGTATAATGAGATAGGCCAGACTGGTTAGGTGGTTAACAAACTTGCAAATTGCACCTTTAATATGCACGCTAACTGATGAGCGTGATGAACTGATGAACAGTTTTTACGACGACAAGAAATGTATGCAAGGTAACTCTGAACTGTAACTCTTTCTTTTTTTCTTTTTTTTTGCTGTTATTACCCATCAGCAGCCAGCATTCCCTTCATAATTTTACACATTGACCCCAAGCAATAAAATCAATGGGCCTGCTATATTTGTAAGGGAAGGGAATCATGTGCACAACCACACAAACCTCAGTAAGCTATCATGCTGGGCACACGTACATCACGTAAATATAATTTTGATTGAGTTTGCAGATGCCCTTTCATTCCTAATTATGTTACTTTAACACTGGAGGCGACGCTGTTTCTGTCTCTCAACAACCAACAAAACGTATCCACATCAGCTCTTAACCATTAGTACAAGCGTTACCTGGCCTGCTAGCATTCATAACAGTACTGTTATTGTCTAAAACACAATACGTTAGTCCTGATCCAACTTAATTTAAGCAGGCTATGAGGTTATATGTCACCAGAAAGAAAAACACATTTTGCATAATGATTTTATGTCTGCAATTGATGCACAATATACTGTACCTTTTTTTTCTTTTCTTAGTTTACCAGTAGTTCATTGTAACTTTGATGGTGCTATTTCATCATGATTACATGCTCGCTGACTTCAACACCGGAAAACAAACAAACAAATATAATGGTGGGACTATTTCACGTAAGTGTTATAAGATGTTTAGTTTACCTCAGTGGCTGTGTGAACGAAACTTCCAAACCTTGAGTCAGCCAAATTCTCCAAAGTTTGTAAGTACGAAGGCTGAATAATATAGATAGCACAGGAGACAATATCAAATTTGAAATAAATATCGAGGTAGGAAATTTTGTTCATATCATGGAGCCCTGAAATAACGGCAAAAGGCATATAGACAGAAGGCCATTGCATGATTGCAGAATCACTTGTATGCTGGCTTACTACAACAAAGCCTGTATAGTATGTTTTAATTCTCTACATTTTCCTCCAGAACATCTCCTCCTTCATGGGCTTGAAAAGAATGAATGGACAAAAATTGGAAAATCCCACTTGGATCAATTTTATCCTAATCCAGGCTTCTAAATGCCGAGGGAGATGAAGCTGGACCACTGCCATGACTCCTTTCACGACAAAATGTAAAGATATATTGCACTTCCTCTTTACACTGCAGCAGAGAATTATTGTAGTTTCTGCGCAGCTGTTTCAACGGAAATGCCCTCCCACATGTTTTATAGTCATCCTCTGGGTTATGACACATTCAAAACCACATGTAGCGTGACCCAATAAAATTAGCTTTCATAGGAGAAAGATGGTACAGACGTGTAATATAACCTGCCATGAATATATTGCCGTCCATTTGCTGACTACCACCCTTCTGCTCTTTGATTTAAGCTCAATCCTGAATATCTGGTCCTGTGTTCTCCAGAAGTAACATCACCTTCATCAACGTTCAAACCTCCAAGCAGTCGCAAACAAACCCCCTGAATGGGCATATTTCTTACCTCTGTCCTATTTTAATAAAACCACACTCCTACTGGAGAGGTGTTATTAAAAGCATTGTGATCAGACCTTGTTCACACACTGTCCCTCCACAGCTTCCCACCTCTGATTGGTACATTTCCGCCCACTATACCAGCACTTCGCATGCTGTTATTCTGCCCTCCTCAGCTGTGCTTCCCACTTCAATCTATTATTCCAAAATGTCCACCTACCTTTGCTTAGCAATCTCCTTCACTACCACCTCAAGTGCCACTCTTTAGTGGCCACGCCCCTGGGGTCATCGCTAATCCCACCTTATTCTCCTCCCAGTTCCTCCTCTCCTACTTTCACCTTGTCAATTCAAAGCCCTGTTCCTAACCCTCTTAAAGACTCCGTCCCTCCTGCCTGCCTGTGCTTCGTGGTGGCAGCTGTGGCGAGTGCCTCCCACACATGTGAGGACTGCTGACCTTGGTGGTTAGGCTTTGCCGCTGCTGTGATTAATGCCTCTACAAGACAAGAAGCAAGTGCATCTATCTACCCGAACAATATATATATATCCTAAGCCACATCAATCCTGATGATGGACAAATCTCACCCTGCCTGTACCTGTGCTCCGGTCCCCCTTCGCCATGTTGCTGCGGAGGAAATAAGCAGAAAAGGAGGGAGTTTATAACTCACACACTTCCGTCCTCTCCGAATGATCAAACATGCGGCACTGGGCTCATTTGGAAGGTGGCTTCCGTTCGATAAGGCTGTTACCTGTATGTATTTCGCCCTCAGGAAGGAGAGGCGACTGTGTGTCTTTGGTTGTGAAGTTAAAAATCCCTCAAGGACAAACACGCTAGGAAGAAAAGCTGTGGTACCATTAGGAGCCCCCATACTCCCTCTTACAGCAGAGTACAAAGCAAAACAAAGCATTCAGGCAATGAATCACCGCAGACAGATCTTTCAAGCGTCATAAACAAGAAGCCCAAAAGACTGAAGTTATAGAAAGTCTCAGAAATACAAATATTCACCTTTGGGTATACGATACATCTTGGCCGTGTCATCTCCTGACGGAGTGATATTTGTTCAGAGATTTCATACAATCATACGTGCACTGTTTTCATGCAACTGATTTGTGGTCCCTGAGTCAATGTCTCAGTTGGGGAAACAAAGCTGTTCCCATTTCCGAGACTGCATTGTGTTTTGTTTTGCTTTTTGGTGGCATTTCGTGGCTGGCAGTGTGCTTGACTTTGGATTCGCGTTAATTTGCTTTAAGTCTGCTACTGTTTGAGCACATTTTCAGACATATCCATAAATCCTAGTTTGACCCATATTACATATAAATTATACAGCTTTGCAATGACACATTAAAGATTGAGGGGACGCTCAGTTTATATCCCTGAGAAATCAAGGTCATGCTGTGCAATAAACCAGTTCCAAACATCATGGCAGGTCACACAGAAACTCATTTTGGTGTGAATATATTTGGGAACTGGCATGGCTGTTGAAAGGGCATCTGGCTCAGGAAACAAAGTCAAAGGCCAACCAGGGATTTACGCAAAACTTTGAAACGTCTCCCACTACCACAAAAGGTGAAATAGCTTATCCGCATCCTTGGTAACACCTGCAACCGTGCAGGCCCTGCATCATGAATTGGTACTTTATTTGACTCTCACACTTAAATACATTCAACTAAAGGACCACTTGAAAACAGGAAGAAAAGAAAGAAAGTTTGGCAATGAATGGCAGTATCTGAAAATGGCAGCCCTACCTCGGAATCAGTATTGTGTCAGATTTTGCTGCTGTACCAGTCTCCATCAAAGCAAGCTGCTTGGTAAATATTAGTCCTACATGTCTTTGAGGAACCAATTCAAAACTCTAGCCACAGGTTTTTGCACATCACAAGCCTGAATAGGGATAATGTTTACTAATGCTCGGGATGCAAATGAAAGCTTCTCCAGAAAAGCGTCCTCCATCACGAACAGTAAAAGTCAAATATCCAGCAATAAAGCATCTCAACCGCAAACACTGACACAAGGCTGACATTTTCCTTCGGTGAAACACTGTTCCATCTGTACACTTCATAGGGCCATATTTGGGTGAAGTGTTCCATTTTTACATGAGACGCTGCAGAGGACCCCTTGACCAGATGAAAGCAATTGTCGGGTTCGCTCTTTGATGTCTTTGTGATGCATAATTGCTAGGATTTATTTATTTTTTTTGAAAGTATTGCAATGATGTAAACACGTTTTCATCTCAGGGCAGTGCTACAGCAAGCCTTGTTTTGCACAGTGGAAAACACTACTGTACCATAGAAATTGATTTCTTAATGTCATAGTTTTCTGAAATGTCATGCTTATGGAATGTAATGAGCTCTGTTTCTGTTTACAATTGTTGAAAGATGAAAAGGAAGCACAAATTCTCATTAGCCATACAGCATCAACCTGGGTTTAGGTCACAACAGGGAGAAGAATTTCGGTGTTTGTTCAGTGTGTAGAACATCTTTATACAGCAATGGTCATAGTGGATTTAAAGCAACAGCACTGCAACACATGCACACTTTTCATAGCTTGCCTGCTCCCCAAAACAACTGTTCATGCCTGCAATTAAATATAATGTGTAAAAATTCCTTTCAGATATTATCCTCCTCTCATGAATTTCACATCAGCAAAGCAAGCATTACACTCACTCACATTGCAGAAGAGAACTTTTAAAATTAATCAAATTGCGCAGTGCGGATCATGTCATAGTTGAAACTGGGTTTCAACTTCGACTAAGTAATATTGAAAATATTCATGAAACTGACCAAAACATTTCGTAGGTCATAAAAACAGAAGTTTTCTAATGAGTGCTATAATTCTGTGGTTTTGCAGAGTCCATATTTCATACTTATTAAGAACTCATGAGAAAGAACCTGAAAGCCAGATTGCGTTTTGCGTTTACAGTTATGG
>CAAKHG010000482.1:0-13080 GCA_901007715.1 Dactylopterus volitans
TGAACATTTACCTGTTTTCATGCAGTAAACATGCACACAACCACACACACACGCACACGCACGGGGAGTCACACTCAAACTAACACATGTAGCGCCCACCTCCACACTCACACACTTTCCCTCCCCCTGTGGGTCAGTGCGCTGGGGCATGAGCATCAGTTCGGTCTCCCCAGGTTGACATCTGAAATGAAAGCGGAGGACAGAGCACAGTAGAACAGCGCTGCCGGAGCGAGGAGCTCTCAGATGATACGAGAAGGACTTATCTCACAGAGAATCTGCCTCTTATCCCCCCCCCCCCCTTTGCAGGTCTAAGATAAAGGTAAAATGTTGGGTGATCTACATGTCATGACTCCGAAACTCCTCTTTTTAATTCATATTTGACATTTTTCTTTTTTTTATTGGTCTGTTCGCAATTTTCAAGCAGACCTCATCCGAGCTTTTGGATGCATGTATAACCACAGTCACCCCGGCGCTCTGCTTCATTTCACTGCTTATCTGATTTAAAGATTTCTGCTCCAACCTGATCAGATTTGCAATGGAGGCTCATCCTTTGACTCTCTGGGGTGTCGGATTCCGAATTAAGATAATTAATTTCGAAAGGCCAACTGAAATATTAATTATGAAACACAAACTGTGATTTTTTCCGGGTTTTTTTTCTTTCTTTTTTTTCCTCAAGACAAAATCTGTCGGCCGGCTTCGCGATGGAAGCGAGAAACCAGTCGTGTTTAACGTCGATGTCTTACTATGATCGGTGGAGCGGGAGTGAACTCGGGCAGAAAGAAGTACAGGTGTAATGTGGAAGTCTGTCATCACAGATGCACGGAGATTTAACAGGAGGTGATCAGTGTTGGCTGAAGGTATCTGGGTGTCTCACCCCACTGCAGCAAATGCCACTTGTTATTCGAGCAGGTGCTCCTGAAGCAGCCTCGGCACCATCACCTGATGGCACGATCGCATTCCTCTCCCTCTCTGGTTTTCTCCATGAACGTCGCCACGCTGATTCTTGTAGAGTTCGGGAATCATCTGCTGCTCCTCCTCGCGCTGTGAGACTAACAGATTCATTCCGAGGGGCCCCGTGACGATGCAACGTCTTCATGTCAGATTCACCAAAGGTCCCCTGCTTACTTTGGAGAGCTCACCTGTTTTACAATACAGTTTAACATGCGTTTTGTTTTTAATGAGCCGCACATCGGCGCACCTCGAGGCCTTTCTAGCTGTCTATCAGCTGTCACTGGCACATCAATAGGCTGGAGGGCTGGAAGAGGTTCTGTGTGTGTGTGGGTGTGTGTGGGTGTGTGCGCGTGTGCGCGTTCAGCCGCCGTGAATGTGCGCAGGTGCGTGTTCCCCGGTGCTTGCAGACGTCCTGTTGTCATGATAAACCTATGACAGCTGTCATCCTGCAAGCAGCACTGTCTCCCATGGCGAGGATGCACACACACGCACACACACACACACACACGCTGACTACTATATCATTACCTTTCTGGGAATGTGATGGGGTCTCGGCAAGTCTTGGTCCTGGGTGGTGGGTCATTTACACAAATCTCTTTCACTGTCTAGCTGTGGAATGAATGTGTCTGTCTGCCTTTCTGCCTGCTTGCCTGTCTGTCTTACTTACCGACTGACTGCCTGGCTCGACTCACGTCGACATGAATGAACTGCTAATAAGTTAAACAACGCATTTCTCGACTTCATTTTTTTGATTTGTCAGCACCTTGAGTTTTGGGATCATGCATGCTTTGTTTCTCAATCTCAAGCGCTTGGACGCCTGCGCGTGTCAACGCATTTTGACACATGCAACGCTGCTAATAAGACAAGAACAACTGAACAGCATGCACTGTTCCTCACTCACACTTTACTGATCTTTTTTTGGGGGGGGGGGATGGCTCTGTCTATCTTAAAGTGCATTTAAAACCAATTTATTTTCACCTCTTGTTTTTCATTTCATTCTGGTCCCCTATTTTTTTTGTTTCATTCTAGTTATGTTTGTGCTATTTCCTTTCCCCGTTAGGCTTTATGTAATTCCTGTCTCTACTCAGTGTACTCTGTCCTGTCCAGTTTCTAGTGTTTTTTTGCCAGTGTTTCTATTCATTTCTCTCGGTTATCTTTTCTTTTCTTTTTTTTTATGCTTGATTTGAGTCCTGGACCACAGTTACTCTCTTTACCCCCTCCCATGGGTGGAGTCTGGCTTGGTCCCTGTGTTGTCTATGTCATCTGTACATGCATCACCCGCGGCATCGCCGCCCGGATGAAGCTCAAGGATGTGCATGTATACCTGACAGCCCCCGTCCACACTCTTTGTAAAGGATGTGTGTCTCTCCCAGCCTATCAGTGAGTGCAGTTTTAAGACGACACACGCGTGGAGTTTCTCCATCTTCGCTAACAACTGATGATGTCAACTTGTGAGCAGGATCAACACGTGTCGTGTGAAAATTGCACTTACTGGTGTGCAGGGAGAGACGCGCCTACTGTAAGAGTGTGTCGCATACAGTATCGCCTCTTTTTATGTATAGCTATAAATTATACTGGTATAATTTATACCATGTTTACAGTTGGATTTGTACGCTCATTAAAAAAAAAAATTTAAAAAAAGGTTCAACATTGCATCTTTTGTCACTGGGGCAATGGATTCTAGGCTGTGCTTTAAGTAGTGTTTTGAAAAAGTGCATTGAACACAGTCCTCTTACAACCAGTGCCCCAGTGTTACGACAAGGTCCAATGTAGTATGTTTTTTTCTCCTTGAGTGTATCTGTATAAATTATATGTGTATAATTTATGCCATGTGCACAGCGCAATCCATGTGTCTTTATCTGTTATAGAGTAATCAGCACTACTGTCAATAATACAATCAATCTGATTTGATGAAGAAGGAGCCAAAAAAACAGAAAGAAATTATCATCACATGTCTTGTCAAACCAAGCGAGGATGAATTTTAGAGACTTAAACTAAATTGGCCAATTTGGAGATCGTCCCAAAAAAACAAAAAAAAAAAAAAAAAAACTCAATTTCCTTGGTGGTGATTGGAGGAGACGAGAGTGGAGCTCTGTGATTGGAAGTTGTTACTGGTGGAGAGGACAGCTGCTCTGAGTGTGACAGGAACTGCAGCCTAACCCCCAGACGCCAGCCCTAATGATTGTAACTCGCTACGAGGAAACAAAATCAACTTACTTCGGGGCCGATAAGTGATTTTCATGATTTGATTCTATTCCTTGATAACGTAGGTGTCATGTAAAGAGCTCCATATATTTACAAAATGGTTAGCAAGATGACTTGACAATAATGGGCTGTAAGAAAGTCACCGGTTGCTAACATTCAAGACAAAAAAATAATAACATTAATACTTGAGAACCTATCACATACATGTATATACTAAAATCAAAGCGACTCAGAAGTCAAATATAGGGGGAGAGAGAGGTGGGGAGTTGGGCTGGCTGACCTGTATTTTACCTAATTGGTTGAGAAATAATGGTATTGAGAATTAACTCTTTACTGCTAATTTGGTAATTCAATACGTCTTTGAATTGAGCCGCCCCATCTTCCATAGCGGTGGAAATTTATTCAAAAACACAAAATTCAATTCTGGGGGAGAAAAAAAGAAAACTGCCCCCTCAGTCCCTCCTCCTCTCCCTAACCCAGGTTTTCTATTTGTCACTCTGATTTGATTGACAGCTGAGGACACATGTGGGGGCACTGTGAGGGGCGGCAGTGGGGTGGTGACCAGTCCCGGTTACCCCGGCAACTATGGTAACCAGGCCGACTGTACTTGGATCCTATTGGCCGAACCTGGAGACACCATCTCTGTCATCTTTACAGACTTCCAGACAGAGGAGAAGTATGACTACCTGGAAGTGGAGGGATCCGAACCACCAACCATCTGGTGAGTTGCGCGCCGCTCTTCCCTTCGCGCTGCCCGCGTGTCGATCCTGGTTATCGTGTCGCTTAAAAGTTGGCGGGTTTTTGTGACATACGCGGTGGCAGTTGTCATATCTAGTTTTGTGTTTTATTTATTTATTTATTTTATGAAAGTCTCGATTTCCGATGCGGCACTTCCGCAGCGACGCCGCGGTCACGTACAGCTGCAGAGTTTATGGAACGGTTTAACTAGACTCTGAGTGCAGTCATAAAAAAGTTAGAACAGGGTATAAAATAAGTTAGAACTCAAGGAAGAACGGGTGATAAAAAAAGCAGATGTTATTGCAGAAATAAATAATAGTTTTTATACGTTGTTTTCGATGTAGTTCAAAATTTCTTCATCGGCGTGTGCATCGTCATGTAAAAACTTTTTTCTCGCCTGTGTGTTTGAGTTAAATTAATTGATCCGTGCTGCAGAGCCTTTTAGCACCCCTCTGTGGTTTTCTAGTAGTTCCTCATGTTTTCAGACAGTTCACTCATAACAGTACTTTATTACGCTGACTGCTTATTGATCGGTGGCAAATTATGGTATTGATCAACCATTGCTGTTGCTGTAACCAATTTGAATCTCATCATGGTCAGAGATATTTGAGTGTGTGCAGCTCTAATTGATTTGGAGGTTAGCAAGGCCAGTTGACTGCTCTTAGTAACGTATTAGTGCTTTGATACAGGTGCGCGCTGTCACGTGCAACCGTGTTTGTATATATATATATATATATATATATATATATATATATATATATATATATATATGTGCGTGTGTATATTCAGAAGGCAGAGGGCACTCACGACGTGCAAAACAGTGCTGATACACAAAACCGAAACGCTCCTTTTGATAACCGCTCAGGCTATGCTGGTAACGTTGCATCGCTCGCTTCATTCACACTAAAAGGTAATGATTGTTTTTGGATGCCCCTGATTCTATGTGGCTATTGGCTAGTTTTGTGACCACAACTCTCACTATTGGAAGCATGTAACAATTATTGCATAATGATAACTCGGGGTAAAGTTCTAATTTTGGTTTTGATAGTTAAGTAAGTGTTCTATTTTTATGTAAAATGCTGTATGAATTGACTGTCAGGTGACATCGCGGCATATTAAGGACTGTGATATGAGAAAGTGACTCTGACCAATGTGGCAGTGCATTTGTTCATATAATCCAGCATATTTAATTGTTTTTAAACATAATGGGCGTCAATGAATTTAGAGAAAATACAGAAACTAACAGCTGTAGAAAAAAAGTATGACCAGTGTGATAGATTGTTAGCCTTAGAGGAACACGCATAGATGCCTGGGAGTGTGTGATTTGGCCTGACGGCGGCATTTGCTGGAGTTAGAGTTGTTGTTTTTTTTTTTGTTTTTTTTTACTGAATTAACTCGGAAGTCTTATGCGGCATAAGTAGTTACTGTGTTGCAGTTCCTCATGCTTATCGTGTGCTGTCCAGCAGCCAGGGCAATAATGCGGTTATAGTTTTGTACCGAGAGGAAACATCCACACATCCAGCTGAGAAAAAAAAAAGTTTTTTTGAGCATCATTATATAGTTAATGCTCAAGCAAATAAATGTATAACATTTTTCCTTTTTTTTAGTCGTCTAGAAACTATTTTTGAAGAACGATATTTGCACTTTACTATTTGTATCCACTGTATGTGTTATCTTTTTAAGTACGTATCAAATTGTTGTTGTTTTTATTTATTTATTTTTTTTCCGTGAGGCAGACACAGTAATGTAATTAAAGTTTAGAATGCCCTAGATGTCTGAAGAAGGTGACTTGAGTGGATTCACCTGGAAAGCAAGCAAAGTATTCCTGTGGCTGTCTCGTTCATCGGGGAAAATCATGAAAAGACCCGTTTAAGGTGATGCAATACTCCGAGGCGCATCGCAGTAAACACGGCCCTTCAAAACCTCGCGGTTGAATCCGCTGCTGCACTGCACGAGGCAGTGTGAGATCCCAGTCCTGTCAGACGTCAACATGAGACAACACTTGGCGAGGTATCAGGAAATCCGAACCCCCGGGGGATTTGACACGTGTTTTGTTGAGACGGAACATCAGAATTCATATAAACAGCCTCATCCCATGAACGCTCTCATCTTGCTGTGATTGTCTGGAGGAAGTTTTCTTCCGCGACCCTGGAAAGCATGCATCATCCTCAGATGGCTCGGAGGAAATGAAATGATGGCGGCGGTGGCTTACCCCAGTGGCCAACGCGGCTCTTATATCACAGAGTATAGTGGCAGTGGAACGTGTGGGATTAGGTTGAGTTGTGTACATTCACCGCACAGAACACAGTATGTGGTGCACTGTGTGTTTGTGCAGTAGATGAGAGCATGCGGGGTAAAACAAAAAAACAAAAAAAATCATTTCATACTGAGATGTAAAGTTGGCATGAACCGCTTTCTCTGGATCAACGCTAAAAAAAAAAACAACTGAGTCTGCTCTTAATCCCAAAACTGTTGCTGGCTGATTGCTGTATTTGGCCTTTGTGTGTGTTCGCCATTGTGAGTGGGACTGAAATTCCTGAAAATGCGTCAAGACAGTGGATGATCATTGAGGAGGTTTATCAATCAAACAAAGCAGTTATTTACTGGTTGCAGCTTTCTTAACTTTGGTGCGTTTGACAGTTTAAATTTGATATCTGTGTGGGCCCAGAAACTTGTCATGGACCCCACTGATGGAGGCGGGGGTGGCAACTGTGTAGATTTTCAGCCTTGAAGCGTTTACCTAGAACAGGGATATACAGTTGTCTCCCTCAACAGCTTAAGCTAGCCGTTGATAGGAGCCCATCTATGTTTATTTTCAAGTTTACGTCTCTATTTGGAGTCATTAACAAGTTTGTGTTTACATGCTTTATTGTTCTGAAAACAAATTATTTTGGTCACACTCTCCGCTGCTGCAGATTCATCCTCTGTCTGTTTTCACTCCTGTCTTTTCAAGGCTGATTTACAGCGGTAGCTTAGCAGAGAATCACAGCTGCACCTGCAGCATGAATCTCACTATAACTCTTTCTAAAACAATCGGTCTCTAACCGCACACGTCACCGCAGAAATATGACCCGGTGTAGCCTCTGACGCACTGTCCACTACCGTTACCGTATCACCTGCCCCAAAGAAGTGGCGACTTCAGCTGCACAACATGCTAACCCCGAGTTCAGCTGGCCAACCTACACAAAGAACAGTAAATAAACACGAAAGCAGTGGAAAATTTCAACTGTGGAGTCAGGTAAAGAATAGCTAGTAGATATACATCCTGGAGTTTTAGCTGTTATCAGTGGAGGAAAATACATACATCCAGTTTAATCTCGAAAGACTTTGTGGGGACATTTCCAACAGAGAATAGCGAATCCGCTGGATCTCTGCTTCGGCAGGGGGTGAGGCTAGAAGAGGACTTTTGTCTTTGATCTCGCAGTCAACAACACGAAAAGGACAACTCTCATTTTTCTTGAAAGAAAAAATATAAAACCCCATAAAGCATGTGTATTTTTGTATGTGCTATTGTGTTTTTGTTGGTTGCATGAAAGCATTCGCGGCCAGTATGAGCAGCAGCGGCGAGCAACCATGTCGAGAGCCGCGCGTGAGTCTGTCTGTGTATGTTCAGCATTCTCAGTTGGTATTTGTCCTCTTTGTCCCCACGAAAGTGCCCAAAGCCTGATGTTGACATATTGCCACTCTGTAAACATCACTGTTTCCATCAGTCTTCTCTGTAAACAACCTTTATTTATCTGTCTTATCGCAGTGATGATGGTTATGAGCTGAAACACATTGAAATGTCATTGTTGAGCAGGTAGCACAGTAAAAAAAAATTAAATTTAAGCTTCCTGATCGATTTTTTGCAATTAAATACAGGTTTTTACTGAAGACAATATGATTATTAAGAAGGAATGTGAAGCCTTTAGTGTGGGGGCATGTTTGAGGACTTGACAACAGACAACTGTGTGTCTGTGTTGGTCCAGCAGCCTCTCTTTGAGTTCTGTCCAGAACTTGTTTTCTTCTTTTGTTTGGTGAATTATGTGTTTCTCAGCCATATTTCAGACAGTACGTGCACAAATACAGTTCCATAAAAAACAGAGATACTGATACCCTTGTTTCGATTATGCATATAAAAACCAGATAACAATGCGAAAATGTAGGAAAGGGTTGATAATTGAATATTTAGGAGATGACCTGCCAATTTAGGAATACATTGGAGAATGGCTCGGCTAATGAGAATGTTCCTGCAAAGTCTCCCAAGCCTCAAAGCATCATTTACAAACATCATTATGCAAAAATGTGAGGCTGCAAATGTGGACATCTTTATTCATTGTGTGCAAAATAAACACCTGGTTGGAAATCAAAGCATGCATGCCTTCTTGGAAGGTTTGCATAGCGGAGTTTTTCTTCAGAAAATCAAATGTTTCAATTGCCCATTTTGTAACCATCAAGCCCAGGTATTTGCTCAAAGACCCCCTTCACTTCCTTCAGTCTTCCTCCAAAAACTCTCATGCAAACAGATGAGAACAATCCAGTTTTCTTTAAATGGCTTTTGCAAGGTTTCAAGTGACCTTTTTTCTTGCAGAATTGCCTTTCTGCAAACTAGGTCACCCTTGCAATTGCCCCACCACACTTACTGCTAATACACCAATTTCCAATGGCAATTTGCAAAAGAGGCTAATAGCTAAATTGCTAATTTCCAGTGGCAATTGCGGCAGAGGAAAGCTAATGGCTGATCGGCCCAAAACGCCAACGTGCGGACAGATTTGTTATGTGTTTATCGGTGGCTGCAGGGCTGACGACGGAAGCCTCACACAACATGAAAGAAGTAGCGTGCCTCCATTTTCACACGCAGGCTGACACACACAACACACACACACACACTCTGTCACTCTTAGCAGGCGCATTCACAAACATGCATAAAAAAAAACTCACTCGCTCCCCCTCATTCACTTGTGTCTAATCGGTATGCATGGAGGTGTACTCGCGCCTATGAGAGCAGTATATCGCTATGAGCTAAGTGCCTGTAATCCTTGCTAATACTACACACACTAATACACATGGACGCACGCGCGCACACACGCACACACACACACAAATATGCAAGGTTTATATTTTGTGTTTTCAGAATCAGTTGCCCTTGAAACGAAGGAAAGCATCTTAAATAGAATGATCTCTCCCTCTCTCTCTTCACTGACTGTCTGTGTTTTTCTTTTTTTCGTTGTTTTTGTTTTGTTGTGTTTTTTTCCAGTTGTCATCTCTGTGTTTCGGAGCTTGGTTCCGTTAGATATGCTGTGAAGAACACCGTTTTCCTCACCTAGTTGTAAACACATCCTCGCGACCATGTTGCACAGAATCCCATCTATCGGAGTGTCAGTTCAGCGGAAGGTTGATCTTGCCCATGACGCCACCTTAAAAAGATGGCTAGAAATACCTGATGGCAAATGAATGCATCCGCTTGGCTGTAAAATGTGCTTGCAATGTTTTAAACGTTACCTGCACTCCATCTGCAACTGGCAAGCATGTCTCCACATTGACTCGACAGCCTGCCACCACATATTTGAGGTATTTCAGTGTGGCAGGTGTTCCAGTGGCAGCGAGTGGAGGACACACACTCGCATCCGTGAAGCATCCCTCCCACACTCAACCCTCCCACCCCAATTTAACACTATAGCCAATCCTATGATCAGCATGCACATCGTATCATCTTCACATATGGTTTTAGCAACATGTGACTCACAACAGCATCCGTTCAGCAATGTTACTGCGATGCAACAGAGGAAGGTGAAGGGCCCCCTCGAACACCTCGGCCTATAGTGCCTGATGGAATTGGCACTTGTCGCTGACATCCTCAAACACAGCCCAAAAAGTGTGTTATGTATTCAGTTTATTTTCAGACACCGTCCCCCCAAAAAATGGAGAAAAAAAAGTCAAACTTTTTTTGTTATAATCTTCCAAAAAAAAAAAAGTTAATCAAACTTATTAAAAGTCCTGCTCCACTCAGAAGTATGTTTGAGTCATTGTCACTTCAGTTGGACGTTAACCCTGATGAAGTTTTGTCTGATAGCACTTGTTATCAGCACTGTGTTAAAATGTAAAGGGTGTACTGAACTGACTGCACTCCGCTTCTGGCTTTCTCCTCCAACTGTGACTCCTTGTGACAAGTATCTCACTGATTTGGTCTGGAGTTGATAGAAAGAACAAAGTGCCGCACATCTGCAACCATCAGAGTTCATGAGGGACAAACATGATCTGTGAAAACTGTCCTCCTCACGCTCTCTGCGCACCCCACAAACGTTCGAGAGGTCCACCTGCTCCAGCGCACCTAATTCAAATGAATGGGTCGTTACCAGGCTTTGACAGAGCTTGATGATGAGCTGATCACCTGAATCAGGTGCGGTGGAGCAGCGCACACGGATATCATTACACATCGTGTTTGTGAGCAGTGTTTGTGAGGGATGAAGAGTGTGAGTGTGCGCGTGCGTGCGCGCGCAGGCGTGCACGTCGGTGCGCGCGAGCGCGTGGCGCCGTGCTTGCCGAGCGCTAATCAATAAGGCTGGCAGAGAGGATGCTGGGATGGCAGCAGCCATTCCGAACAGGAAATGGAGTGGTGACCTTGGAACGCAAATACGCACCCGTTATTCCCAAACAACCAAACAAACACACCTTTCAGCTTTTTTTTCCAATTATGCGTCTAAAGCTACAGAGAAACTTGGTCTTCCAATACAAATAAAGACAGACACCCAGGTCATCCTGACGACTCCCGAATTGGCGACTGTATTTCAAATTGAAACCCGCAGTTTAAAAAGGTCTGATGCGGCGTATTGCATGCAGATCTTTGTGTCCGACAGTGAAATAGTTTAGGTGTATTGCATTCCAGTTATCCTTCGCCACTCATCATCAGTAAACCATGTTATGATCCAACAAATGATGACGTCGTTGTGATTTGCAATTTGTATTAACTTCTGCTGAAATTCAAGTGATTACTCAGTATTTCAAGTAATATTTACCTCAAGTAATCAAACATCCTTTGAATTGATAGTACTTAGTTTTGTATCATCAGAGCTGTGACTCAGTGTTGACAGTCATGAGCAATGCAACACTGGCGTTTTTCATTGCTCCTCCCTTTGCTGTCAGTTCACGCTTCTCCTGCCCCATCACGTCTTATAAAGACTTAAAAAGCGCCCAGTAGAATGTTTATTCCATGTAGCGAGCTTTCATATACCTTTGCTGTTAAAATATCTGCGTCACCGTCGATGTCAATATCAACTGTGTGGTGGGAGATGGCTGTTCGGATCCGCTCCGTGCAAGTTTTCGATTTGCAACAAGGACTTGACAAAATAAAAGTCGATTGTGACTGGAAATGCTTTACAACGCTTTTGAAAATCTTTTTTAAATGTGTATATTTCATAGAACTCCAACACTAAGGTTAAGGACGGTATGTATACGACATTTCTCTTCATATTCAGGGAAAGTTGATAAAACTTTACTTTATTTCAGCCCTTTTTAATAAATGGCTGCATTTAATCTGTTTCATGAGTTAGAAAACTAATGTTTTCATTACCTTGTTAATGGCTGATTTGAACCTCAGATCTGACACGGGGATTTGTAACCTCAGATTTAATCCGGGGGGTTAATTTCCCGTAGTCATTAAACAGCAATATTTCTCTTTTTTCTTCTGGGGATGACAAGTAAGATATCAGCATTGTTCTTCCATTTATTTGTTGCCACAAAACAGGCAATGGCTGCGCTCCGAGCTGGAGCATCATATGGTTCAGCAGCAATGCCCAGTTGTGTCATCGGCTCGACGTGTGTTTTGCCCTCGAATGTGGTCACCAAGCAGCATGTAAAGCGAGAATAATGGATCAATGCTCAGGTTAAAATACACATATCTGTCACTCGCGCAGTTACAGGGAGACGTTGCCCCGAGCATCTCTTTCCAACCCAGACGCATTAACATCCGAGCTGGCAGTGCGCCGCAGTGCATCCCACAAAAAAACACGCAAAGCACACTGCTTCGTGCTGGTATCAAATGCCGAGAGGCCTCAAAGCGGAGAAAACGGCAGCTTTCTTTAGAAATTAAAAGCCGGCGATGAGCTCTGGATGGCCGGCGAACTCGCAGGTTAACGACCATGACATTAACCCTGGTGGGAGCGGTATGAAAGGATCGGCATCTGAAGGTCCGTCTCTGCGTGCCCAATGTATCAAAATGGCCCAGCGTGTTGACAAAGCTCGGACTGCATTCTTCTACTTTGTCCAAGTATCAACCAAACAAGTTCACATACCATAAATGGAGCTTGGCTGACATTTTAATTTAGATAAGGTAAAATGACCGCGTTGAGCTCCACGACATCTCTTTAATTGGTTGCCAGCATTGTTACATCCACCATCACGGAATAATGATACGATGACACATTAAAAACGAGTGGGAGTGGTGGGGGGTTGTTTCCCCCCCCTTTTTCATGAAATTGCATATTGAAAATCACATCAACCAGTTATTTTAGAGTCAAGAGGGACTCTGAAGAGTCCATTACCAGCCACACTCACAGGCCAAATTACTCTCATGGAGACCTTGTAAACAGGTTGATGATTCAGACTATTTTCCTCTGGACAGATAATACCAATGACCTTCACAGATTTTTTTTTTTTTTTTTTCCAGCGGGTCCACCGATTTTTACATCCAATGCTTTCTGCAAGGCTGTTGCACTGGCATGTCTGAGCACATTTACCAAAGTATGAATTGATTACTAGAATACCTTGGTTCCCTTGCAATGATTTGCAAGAGAGAGGAGAGTGTGGTGTTTTTGTTTCGTTTTGTTGTGTTTGTTTTGTTTTTTTTGGACGGCAGCGCCAGGCCATGCAGAAGAAGATAAGAGAGGCAAAGGGACGAGAGACCGGAGATGCATTGGTATAAAAAAAAAAAGAAAAGAGGAGCAGGGAGGGCGGGTGAGGTAACGAGGAGCAGGGAGAGAAGAGGTGCAGCTGAGAGGTAAGGAGGTGAGGAAGGGAGGAGATGAAAACAGAAGTGAGAGAGAGAACAGAGAATTGGGGAGTGTGTGTGTGTGTGTGTGTGTGTGTGTGTGTGTGTGTGTGTGTGTGTGTGTGGGTGTGTGGGGGGGTGGTTTTGACAGGAGAGGAGAGATGGAAGGAAGAAAAAAGGAGCAACGGGGGGGCAGAGGAAGAGAAAGGAAGAGAAAGCCA
>CAAKHG010000490.1:2221-17044 GCA_901007715.1 Dactylopterus volitans
GCAAACTCGGACTGACGTCACTGGAGCGAGTTCAGCAGGAGAGTCCGAACAGTCAGTGGGATATTTGCTGCACGTGTGTGTGTGTGTGTGTGTGTGTGTGTGCGTGCGATGCAGTAAGGCCATATAAGGCTAGATGGCCGCTCCAGAGTTACAATGGAGTAAAAAAAAAAAAAAAGAAAAAAGAAGAAGAAGAAGAAGAAGAATGAGCAGGAGAAACTGACTGAAGTAAGAAAAACAGCGAATGAAAGCTTTTGAAAAAGAGAGAAAGTCAAGGAATGTGAGAGTGAATGACCAACCGAGAGGGCACGGACGGGAAAAAGGTATGACTGACAGTCAAAGCAAGAGAAAGAGGAATGGAAAGAGGTAAAGAGAAACATGCCAACCGCCGCATGTTTTCCTCTCCCTCACCCCATTACTCATACCTGCTGTTCTCAGTCTTAATCCTCACCCCCCCCAGCCCCCAACCCCGTTACCTCACCTCTATCTCCCGTCTATCTTTCCTCCCTCTTTTGCTTCGAATCCATGAAAAACAGTTAAGTTCATGAACCAATCTGATGCGCTGTTTTTTTCTGCATTTGCTTTTCTTCTCGCAACAAAGTAAAATAAAGAGAAAGTATTTGCAATAGCAATGTTATCAATTGAAAAGTTGAAATGTTATTAAAAAGTGATAATGAGGCTACCAATCATCCACCCTTAACCTTGTTGATTATGTGTACTGTCTCAAATGCTTCTTAAAAGTGAATATCTTCTAGTTAGTTTACCCCTCTATGAGAATAAAATCAGTACTTTTGAGTTGTGGACAAAAAGATGTTTGAGGATGTCATGCTGAGCTTTAGGAAACACTGTTAGACCTTTTTTTTATTTATTTTTTTTATCGACCAACCAATAAATCAATTAATTGGGAAAATAATCACCAGATTAATCAACAATGAAGATAAATGTTAGTTGCAGTGTAGGGAGACGGAGGGTGAGTCTGGAAATACAGTGGAAAAGTCTACAACACAAGCATTTACAGTTGATTTCATAAAAAAATAAATAAATAAATAAAAGTTATTGTCAATATCAATATATTATGATACTCGACTGCCAACACAATTGCCAAATGTATCAACCACAGATTGGATCCTAGTCTCGTCAGCAGGGAAGGTGTCCTGTGTTTAATCCTATATAATCTAAGAACATTCAGTTTTACAATCGCTTCCCTCCTCTTCATCCTCTCAGTCAGCATCCATCTCTTCCTCTCCAGTGTTGAACACAGCTACATTCCGAACACACACATGCACACACTCTTCCTGCATTGCACAAGGTTTGATGCCACACTTGACAAATGCGTGTCAGCTCTCGCCGTCCTTTTTCAGCTGCTTCACTCACTTATCAGGCAAACCAAACTTTTCAAACACACAACAGCAGCAGCAGGCTAATAAAAGGCCAAGAATGGAACAGATGCTCATACAGGAAATTGTATTTTAGGGAAATGGATGCTTCCTGTTTTTTGTCCTAACCAGCTTACTTAGGAGCTATGGAGAAACGAACCCTACAGGTTTGCACACACGCACGCACGCACGCACGCACGCACGCACGCACGCACGCACACACAAAAATTCACAGCTGATTAAATAAATCGTGTTTTTGATTACTTCCAGAAGTTGCAAAGCACTAAAAAAAAAGAACTTTCCACAAAAATAAACCCCTTTTACCATCAAACTAAAACTGTAAGACCGCAGAGGCAGGTTGAGTGTTATGGTATGATTCCAACACTAATAATAATCACCTTAAGCTCTATTAAATGCAAACTGGTCACACATTCTGTCTTATTTTAGTTTAGAGAAACACCTCAGAGAAATGTCAATTACCGTACCTTGATATCAAAGTTGCATTCAAAACGCTTGATGAGGACGATGAAGGCGCCGGTCAGGTTGTCCCTCGGAGGCGGCTCGATGGGCTCGCACGCATTTTCTGGTCGAGCACCAATCAGGAAACCCTGCGGGGATGACATCACATGAAACAACCACGGCGTCATATCTCACTATATGTTTCCTTAAAGAGCAACAAATGAGGAGGCGTTTTGGGAAAAAATAAATAAAATGTGATAATGTCAAAACAAATTATTGCTATCTAGCTGTAAAAAAAAAAAAGCCCCGATAAGAATAGGATTTGCTGCATTATGCCACATGAGCATAGAACAGCCAAGCCTTTGATTGATTAATTATGACATTTTTCCAGAAATGATCATCTGCTAGATATTCCCAAGGTAGTTGAACACTGACCTCAATTAGAACAGTCATCACGATGAGCTACTTTATTGCTGACAAAATAATAACCTAATAACAACATTGATTCTGGTTCACTTATTACCTGCAATAGAGTTTGTGTCCTCTTAAGTCAATAAGGATAAAGCCACACTGGAGAAATGTGGGCGATTCGCTCAAGGACACTTTCAGCACCAAATAAATCCCAAGTCTTTGTAGATCTGTGGCTAATCACAGCATATTGTTACCATATTTACAACACTCATCACAAAATGAGATGAAAAACTACTTAGGAAAACAAAAGACTTTGCTCACAGTCACATCTGCTGGAGCCTCAGATGCGACACTGGCAAATTAATCACAAATATATCACCGTAATGATGCATAAAGAATACAGCCTTCTGGGGGAAATTTTACAGCCATAAAAATTACAATAAAACATGTTTGTATACGTCTATATAGCCATGTGATTTTGCACAGTATTACAGAGCCTAATCACTTTTTAAAACGTTGTTCTCGGCTCTCTATTTGCCTTGGAAAAACTTTCGCCCTTCCTCAGCTCTCTATCACTCTTGCTGCCGTCTTAGTCCATTTCTAACAGCTTTTGAAGTGACTGATGGGAGAGAACGATAGCGAGAATGGAAGGAGGGTTAGACAAAGCGATAAAGGGAAAACAGAACCAAAGAGGAAACAGATTAAAGATGCAAATATGGAGGCAGGGGAGAATCACAGTCGCTGAAAAAAGACAGAAAAAAAAAACCCCACAAGAAACACTGGAGGAAGACAAAAATAGGAGGAGGCAGACGGAGGGTGAGAAAAGTGAAGGTGCAAATAACCAGTTTAGAGAAACGATGAGGAGACGAGGGGAGAGGAAACGAGACAAGAGATGAGGAGGGAGGGACCTGATACGCTGTGCATGTCTGGACTGCTGCTGCTCCACGCTCAAGTGTAACTAACACCACTCTGCATGTGCGTCTGTGTGGGCAGGACCGCTGTGGGACTGCGGGGCTCTGTCGCCACTTTCAACACCCTTAAGCCGATATATCAAGCAATTCTCTCTCTTGCCATGTAAAGTGACCACGGCGAAACGCCACCGACGACGAAACCCACAGCGGAGACTACGACCATAGGCGCCCAACGAAGAGTTAAAAAATTCAGGCATCAGGGAAGTCGAGGATGTGAGGAATTACCCACTGCCCCCGCCACCGCCACCATCACCTCTGGGTGCTTCCTTCGGCGCAGCCCTGCCTCACTGACTGCTCGATGACATCACTGTGCCACTGCCTCATATTCCCACTGTCTTCCAAAGCAGTGGCAAGAGCGCCCTCCGGTGGGCAAGAAACGACCTAAAAAGACAAACACCTGCCAGCACTGCAGAGTGAAGAGAATGGAGAGATGAGAGCGGGGTGGAAAACAGGAAATAGCTCGGGGAGGAGGGACACACGCCTGATATATACAATCCCATTGTTCTGCCAGAGTCTGAGCTGCAGCTGCAAATGCAATATTGGCCTTGCTCTGTAAAATATGTTTTTCGATGTGCAGAGATGGATCATGCCTCAGTGCAAGTGTGTTCCGAAAACAACACGATAAAGATAAGATTAAATAAAATAAATAAATAAATAAAAAAAAAGAGGGAAACAGTGAATGAGAGAATCAGAATTTTTGGGCTGTAAGATCCCCCACTCCAGCATTAGACTTTGGACAGGTTAGGCCAGTGTGTCAAAGCCTGAAATAAACAGGACAAATCATTCATCAAGTATTTGATTTTGAAAAATTCTAGCAAATAAAACAGCTCATAAGTGATGACTTAATGACAATAGAGGAAGGGCTACGATTATTCATGTTCATAAAAGTGACCTGCTTAATAATGTAACCTGTGGCCTCCAGAGTGAAGGTGGAGAAGTGACTCAATCAGCTGACACTCAGCCGCCTGGGTATTTTCCTTCATGTTCACGAAGGTGGTCAGGTGGTGTCGGGCATCTGTTGGTGTCAGAAATTCTGACTCTGAAATGAGTTTGAACCGACTGCGTGGAGTTTCTCTGGTTGCAGAATACGGGAGGAAGAAAAGGGATTTCTCTGGTGGACTGTTTCAAATGACTGCACAGTGATCGCACTTAATCCCGGCAGAAAAAAAAAGTCTCACCATAGGGCTTGTTTGCAGATTTGACTACTGAGCTGACAGAGAAAAACAGGAATTAATAACCTGCTTTTGCCTGATGAGGGCTTCCCATAAGCAGATTAAAAACCTCTATGACTCCACAGAGCTTGATTTCAGACAGAAAGGCAGTTTTATCTGTGTCCCCTGCACTTTCATCCATACATCACTATTAATAATTACAATATTTACTACACTCAGGGCTGGCAATGTTGGTGCATAACACTGAATGATTTATGTGCCCGTTTGTGTGTGTTTTCATGGGGCCCAAAAATCTCAAGCGACACCCTTGACCTCATTCATCATCGGGGTGCTGTAGCAGAAACCCCTCGCATTCTCAAGGAAGCTTATCACATTACTGCATTCAACCTGGACAGGAATGCCGTGAACTGGAGCAGCTGCAGTATAAATGCTCAAAATGTAGGTTTGTTTCTGGGTCACATTCTAGACTGGCTGGCGGGAAAAAAGTGGGCGTGGAAAGGTTATGCCAGAAACGTTTTTGTTAAATGTTGAGAGATATAGTAAATAGATCAGAGACAAACTTTTAACATCCAATATTTAATATGCCACACCACTGGGAATTATTGGGAAAGAAGTTATGACGAGCACATGACCATGACCATACATAATTTATACAAAAAACATATACACTACGAATTCGAGACAATGCTGATCCATGTTGATGTTTTTTTTTTTCCAGAAAAATGTCAAACCTACTCTCATTCCATTTTCATATAAGGAGGATTTGCTGTTTTTAGGGTTTTGTTTGATCAGAAGCTGAATGTTTGATTTGGAACGTCACTTTGCCAAAACATCTGAACATGGCCTTGAAGTTCTAATGACAGTTTTTCATTACTACCTGACATTTTATCCCATTCTTTTGCATATTTTAAGAAGTGTGTGTCTTCAGAGACTTTGCCAGTGTTCAAACACAGACCTCATCGCCTCTTGCTGCACCATCCAAACCACAAGGACTTTCCAAAGGAAACCCAAGCATCCCCTCTCAGACTGAGAGTCTGCACATCAGCCTGTAATTGTGAAACGGACAGCGGGTACGAAAAACTGAGTAAAAATAAAAGGCCTGAATCCCATGAAAAGGCATGTCAGAACATTTTCTGTAAAAAGGGAAACAGTTATTTTAGTTGGGTATCAGTTCTTGGCAAGAAGGTCCATATTAAAATAAAAGCTTACAGTGCTGAATAAGGCCTAAACACAGTGAGAAGCTTCAGGAGCAAATTTAAGTTTTGATACTTTGTAACTGTTGCTATATCCAATAAACTAAAATCATTGATGCGCAACTAAAATGGTACATTCTGATAGCCTTTCCTCATAACCAAAAGAAAAATCAGGTGAGACCTGAGCAGCGAAGCAGGCTCCACACAACAAACAGAAAAATTACTACAAAAGCCAAGCTGCAATCACAAAACCCAAAAATGGTTTGGAAGCCAGACTGATGAATCCTTTCCAACATTGCAGCAGAAACGTTCAAGAAACTTTAGTATTTCCTATTCACACAAAGGGATTGCAAATGTGTTACATCAGTACTTCAATCAAGGGGACAGAAAAGAGTATCAAGAGATCTGCAGCGATTCTATTGGCAGGCTGGTTCTCCTCAGTGTTCACAAAAGAATATTTTTCCTGATACTGATTTAATTAGAGTTTGATGTGGTGTGATTTACACAAAAAATGATAACGACTACAGCAATGACAACACACATGAATACACTGATCAGAATCATCCTGTTCGCTCAAATACATGCGGGGACAAGCTGCATTAAAACAAACCATCAAAAACAACAACAACAACTTGTAATTCAAAGCACCGATATCATTTCAAATTAGCGAAACCCGTTTTGCTGCATTTTTATCGTGATCCCAAACATCGGTCGGCAGAAAATGTAAAACATCATGAATCAAGCCAGGCACTGTGGCTGTACGCAGGCATGCAGTGGTCTTGTTTTGAGACCCTGAGGCAACTGTACACAGTCCCGGTTGTATGTTGACTTGTGCGTTGCTAAGTGGAAACAGGGAGGTCTCTGTCCGACGCCCTGGACCCTGTGGCAATATACTCCGGAGACACACAGGCTTGTGCTGCCTTGTGATGCCAGAACTTTCTTAAGGCATTAGCATATGTTTAGTTCAGCAATTTTGCAACACCTAAGAGAGCGTTCATTTCATAATGATCAAATGTGTCCCTCTCTTAAAAAAAAAAAAAAAGAAAAACATCAGCGTCCACAGATTCATGTCGGGGCTGTGCATTGTAGTTGCATGAATGTTTTGGAATTGCATGTATTCATAAAAGAGGACTGCACAAATAACAGGTAGAGACAGCATGGGAGGAAGAGTATGATTTTAACAAAGGCAAATCTAAATATTTAGACAGATCAAAGGCATCATTAAATGTTCTAAGTTTTTCTTTTTATTTGAATGTAAGAATTTTGGGGTTTTGCAACTTGAACACTTTCAAAACAACAACTGCATGTCAAATAAGAGGAAGTGATGTGTTTATTTTTACGTTTGAAAAAAAAACAAACTTGCTTGGTTCAGCTTTAAATTGCAGCTGTTGCGTGGAACATGTAGCTGCAGAGCAGGAACTCTAATAGAGAAGGAAATATGGGCCGCGTTACGCCCTTAGGGACTAGGGGAGCTCGTCTGCATGGCACACCGCTTCTCTGTCCAGGCCAGACAGCAGCAGGGAGAGCAGAGGTGAAAAACAAGATGCATAGATCTGATGTGAATCCAAGAAAGACAGCAAGTGACATTAGCATTCAACTTTCTCCTCAGCTTTCATAGCACATAAGCATATAAAAGACTAATATGCGGCATGTTTGTCCAGACTGAGGTGACACATTAAGCAGCCCATCCTTTGGCACGACCCATGTCAACAAGCATGAAGACGTAACTGTGTGATGACAAATGTTTTGGGGGCGGGGGGTTTCCCCCTCACCACGGGGCAAAGTCCTGTAATCATTATTTTCTTTTAATGACTTGCACACTGGATGATGCAGCTGAGATCACTTTAATGGGGTGAGGCAGTAAAGCATGTTTCCACTTTGGCACTTTAACACTTTTACTGCATGCTATGTCCATATTGTCGGGATGGCTGCACCCCCTCGCCCACTGAGAGCAATCATCAGTCTATTATGTGGCCTTTGCATCAGTGGTTTTTATTAAGACAGCACTGATGTGATAAAGGGTGGCACTACACTAGGAGTGTTAGGAGAGTGCTCATAGACTTTCGGTGTAAAACAGGCAGCGGCAAAAGGGAAACTGAGAAACTGGGCCATGTGACTGCCAAAGTGTCCACTGTTTAAGTCTTTATTACGCGAGACACATGTAAGAATCAGCTCAACCCAAGCCTTTATTCCTAAAATATACCATGAGGTCACAACCAAGATGACTACTCCAAAAGGAGCTATTGATGTTAAACACAGCGTACTAAAATTAACCCGCATGTCTACGCAAACGCATGACACAAAGCATTCTGCCATCAACAAGCTACTGCGGACCCAGAATCCTTTGTACAGCAACAACAGGCCTCTCAGCTGTGAGAATATGCCACAATGACCCGCTTAGATGTCAGACATGAATCAGCCCAACTGTTTGGAAGCTTTGTGGATCAACCAGAGTGAGGCAGGGAGGTGGAGAAAAACACAACAGCAGCAATGGTTATTAGAATCCTCAGACCAGAGCAGCAATTTCGGGGAGACATTTTGCAGCATGTCGATAAACTGTGTTCAACCAGTTTAACTAGTGCATGCTAGCACTGTTCTAAGTGTGTTCTTTTGTCTTTCTGAAGAGTAGTTGGCTGCGTCAGTGGAAAATAATACTGTATAACAACCTACAAATTTGTACATTAAATTTAGCCTACATGGTAGCTCTGCTTACAAAATTACCTTTAACGCTTCTGCACTCACCTTCAAGCCATCACTTGGTAGCCGGTAGCCAAACCGTGCAGGCAGGTCATCAAAGTTTTCTGTTTTGTTGTCAAACGAGTACTGAAAGGCAAAAAAAATATTTTTGACCTTTTATTTTTGACTTCAGTTGTTTTTTTTTTAAGGACAATGCATTGTTAAACCTACTAGTATATGAGTGTAGTTTCTTTATTTAACTCAAGGGGACATAAAGATGCCTAATCACAAGACACAGGCCTGTCATGCGGATCACCTAATTGGGCATTGCACTGGGGGAGCACAAAGGTGGGGGAAGAACAGTGTGACTGTGTTTAATTACACTCTAAAACACATGTTTGCATTCAGGATTACTCACAGCAGCGATGTCAGCCTCCACAGGCAGCAGGTTGAGGAAGGCAAAGAGCTGGACGGTGAAGATGGTGTAGATCTGCGTAGCAGACAGCATCAGCATTCCCAGGGACAGCAGCATCTTGGCATCACGTTTCAACTCTCAGCTGCTATGCCACTCACTCATAAACAAACGCAACCATATACACACAACCACGCACACTGGACTGCAGCGACACAGCGATACACCGCCTGTCGTTGTCACACCTAGGAAAGACACAATTTTTGTGTGGTTGTTACACCTCTGCATTTTCCTCAAATTGCATTCACATACCAAACGTATATTCAGCACTGTGCTTGTATCGAAATAAAGGTTATAATACCAACTACTTACAAGCTGGACTGCATTATTTTCACATACTGCAGGATAGCTTGCAGGCTGGTTGACTTAAGACTCGAGGCTATAATAACAGTATAATTTTCGGAAAATGAGTTGTTGTCCACCTTCCACAGGGAAGCAAAACACAGCTTCCTCTGTCACTTGCCGGCGTCCGTGTTAACTGGCTTGTTAAGAGAAAAGAATTTGACTCCAAGCACTATTTTTGTCAAATACATCAGCTGCACTGGGATTCAACTGTCAACATGTTGGACGCCATGCTTCTCTTCATTTGTTTGACTTGGGCCGATCGCTGCAGTCGTGCGGACCATGCAGCCTAAATCCAGTGCCATCATCTGGTCTTTCAGTTATCTCAATCCACAGCCTCTGGAGGTTACCAGCAGAGGAGGTTCACTTGGCATGACACATTTGGTCAACACGGAGAACACTCAATTCAGGGCAGAAACCTTTAGGCTGCTGATGCATCAAAGCAGCAGCAGCAGCATCTGAAACCGGAACATACTGAGCTATTTATCAGTGATAGAAACTCACAAAATGGGGGCAGCATGTGACCACATCAGGCGAAACCAACAGCAAAAAGCTTGCACGTTTGTAGACCACCAAGCTTTGAATTAGCTAAGAATTTGAGGTATGCTATCTGCAATTTAACATGACTGAGTAAGTCTTCACATGAAAATTACACTTAACAAATGTCCAGGGTGGGGCCAGATTAATTAAATTTTGTGTGATGCAAGTCTGGCAATTATTTCCCAAATAAGGACCACACAAAATTAGAGCTATGCCATCCACTGCATTCACTTTACACAGGAGGACATTACCTATTTAACAGTAGCAGATATGCATGGGACAGAAGATGACATCTAGACACAGCTTTTTGTCCTCCTCTAGTACACCAAGTCCATCAACTCTAAGCACCGAACATTTTTACATCATTTTTTCTCTTAACCGTGACCAAAGCAGAAGCATTTTTGAAATGCTCTCTGTGGGGAGCCAGCTATCGCAACATTTCCTCAAATGAAGACACATGGTTGTTGTATCTGTATTCTGAAATCACCACAAGGGTTTCAGAAATGCAGTTAGAAATTAACTCAAGCAGTCACACTACAATTGTGCCAATAATAGCAAAACATACCAAGCAAACAGCCGCAGTCACAAAGTGGTAGTAAACTAATCACTCATTCACATGAGAAATTGTTGTGCACCCGCTAAGATGGCACGTCCATCCTGCAATCTGATCCTAAACCGAGTGGTTCTTTAGGCTTTTTATGGGTTCATAGTTATTTTATCTGCCCAGTCTGTGTAAATCGGTGGTTACTTCAAAACTACTGAGGTTCAATTGTAAGCTATAATCACTGAAAATTGGAGTGAGGATTTGTTACATAACTTTCTATCCCTAGTCCCGTGCTAATGTTGTTGCTGCTTTTTCCTAAAACACAAAGCCTTACACCTTACTCACACACAAAATCAGTATCATAATGATACCGTTTACTATCAATCAATATCATATTGGCACTGTTTACTATCATTATGATACTGCTTTTGTTCTTTGCCATCTTTGTTTGGAGGGAGCAGTGGAGGCACACTTCAGAAAATCTTACAAAAGCGAACATGCTCTGGCAACATGAATTCAATTTTGCCAACCGGGATTTATAATGGAGAGATGCATGTGAAATCTAACACTGTATGTAATTTCTTCCGGGTATTTGACATTCTGCATGCAGATAATAAGGAGACTGATCTCTGTGGGGTGTCAATTGTTTCCATTACTGATGAGAGCAGCAGCTCGCGTTGGAGACTCGCAAATCATGGACGGTCTTCGACTCAAAGTCTTGTCAACAAAAAGCTAAAGGGGAAGTGAAAGCGCCATCGCTTCAGACAACCGTGAGCAGATGACTAAAAGTCAAATGACATTTGATTTAAAAATAACAAGATAGGGTGGCGGCGGCGTGATTCGATGACAAAGCATTCAAAAGAAAAAAAGAGCGTTAAAGTTCGTGGATCAGAAATGCTCGGTGTCGTGTGCAGTCGCGGTTTACGGAAATTCATAAATCAGTTTACTCGAAAAACAGAATACGGTGACAAAGTCGCAGTTTGGTTTGTGGCAGCAAACATAAATAAATCAGTGTGGACACCTTAAAAGGCGTGCGGCTAACCGCAGAGACAGACCGTCCTGTACCCGAGCTAGGCTCATGCTAGCACAGGTAGCTAGGTGGGTGTTTACCTTGATTTCTACCTGGAGGTTTATCTTGTCCGCGAATGTAGCCTCTGGCAGAGACATCGCCTTCTCTCTACGTTTCGTCATGTAAATGTACATGCACAGCTGCGACGATTTCGGCTGCTCTTCATGCCGTTTGAACGTCAGCTCCCGCACCGCTAATCCTCTCCGTTAGCTTCTTCTTTCATGTGATAGCGCAAACTTCCGCCACTGGCGTCGCTCCGATGCCAACTCCGGGTTGGACGAGCCGGGTGTCAATCATTTTATTCCGGAAATGACCCCAGACGTAAACATATCCACGTGACGACACAAACAACCACTTACCCGCCGATGACAGTCACATGAAGCGCCCGTCCTGAGGGTCCTGAGCGCTCCGGGGCGAGCCAGCGCGGAAGGCAGCAAAAGCGCCACCCTTAACGACAACCTTATCAGCCCGCGAGGGTTAACCCTAACCAATGCCCTTAACCCTAACCGTTACCCTGGGTTCGAGCCCAGCTCGGGGTAATTCTCCCTCCCCTTCTTACTCTCTCTCTATACAACCAAGTCTGGAGCACGCGGGCGGTGGTATGTGGACTAACTCGCGTCGGCCAGTGCGTTGCCTTTGTCTCCATCCTCACCATGTTGCCTGCGGGTTAGCATGGGGGAGAGTCGGAGTCCTTCGCTACTCACCCAACCGTCACCCTAACCCTAACGCCGTCGTCGTGCAGTCGACGGCTGAGGCAGGTTCGCCCTCATGCAACCCGAGCAGCCAGCCCGTATACAGTATTGACGGAGCACATGCGCGGGAAATCAAGGTTCTACGTGGAAAATAGTAATACTTACAGTCCAAGTGCTTTCGCCCTCACTCACGACAAAAATAAATATATAAATAAATAATATAAGTTGCTACTCTTTGTCTCTAGCACCCTCTACAGCAAAAATAATAATAAAAAAATATATATAGTAAAATAGTACAACTTTCTAATCAGGGTGAAGTGAGTGAAGGAAATAGAGATGAAATATCAAATTAAGAATGAAAAAGACAAAAACAATAGTAGTCAAGTCAAATCACATCGCTTCATTGGACTTTAGAGTCTGCAGAGAGATTAACAGAAAACAATAACAAAATTGCTGATAAAAAAAATGATAGTATATTTTATTAATTATTCCGAGAGATTACATTGCTCATGAGGAATTCTTTGCCTCTACAATTTGCCTAAAACAATAATATACTTGTACGTACCATGGTGTTTTGAATGCAGGAACTTTGCTTTTTTGAATTTGTTTTTCATGTTGAGCAACAAGATGAGAACTAGATGATGGCTTGTCTTTATTTAATTTATCTTTATAGGTTACACAGTACTCGTAATCACATATCAACTGCATATACTATATTTAAAATATGTGCTTTGATTTGTGCACTAGGAACAGAAATAATCACAACCAGTGGGAGTGGAACAGGGCACAGACTGTGAGAAAGTTGTTTCAGTGCAGCCAGGGCTGAACTTATAAACCCGGGCCAGCTAAAGACTTTTAAAGGTCAAATGCAAACTAGTACTTTGGAGGTAAACTTTATAGACGAACTGTGAAGGTCTGTCTAAGAACATCTAAAACAACTGTAACATTCCATCAACGCTGAGGGAAACCGCCAGGTCGTCCTTTTGTTTCTCAGTGAACAGCAGAGAAAGGAGGTGATGCAAGACCATGCTGATGCTGACGTCACGTTTCCAACTGGGGTTGGAAACATCCTCGTCTGTGGATGAGGGTTGTCATGTGCTACGCAGATTTAAAACCCCTCGAGGCAAATTTGTGATTATTTTCTCTTCAAAGGCTCGGATTCTTCAACCCTTTTTCAAATAGTATTGTATTTGTATATCCTATATGCCACTGAATCAATCAAGCAAATCAATAAACAGAAGGATTTTTTTTTATGTTTGCATTATGGATAAGACATTGTGCTCCTTCCATACTGCTCTGAAAAACATCCTCAAGACACGTCCTTCACTGCACCTAAACTATGTGAGAGTCGAGGCACGTGTTATGATGCCTTATTGCAGCTGTAAAATCAGGCAAAGCATACAGGTGATGTGGGAATAAATCTCCTGTCTTACGGCTCCATGGCCAGTTGGCGACTGTTGCACAACATTTTACCGTATCATCTTTACAAACTGAGATAAATGTCCTCAGTATGATAAAGAGCCGCATTAGTGACCCCATTTTGAAACACGTATTCCCATGTCAATGCCGGAAAACCTAACCAGCTGTACCAAGTCCAACTACAAGTGTGGCTTTCTTTGTTTTCTTTGTTTGTTTTGTTTGTTTACCTCACGCATTTTGATATTGTTACGTTTAGTTTTATTTGAAAAAATCCTTGTTGATAATAATTTTACACTTGACGGTCTCATTTTGCAGCGGATCCTGCCCTCCCAAACTTTCCCGTCCAACTCCTGACCACCCACACCCCAAACCCCCCTCCCCACACACACACACAGAAACACAGACACTCCAGGGCACCACAGAGGAGCACAAACAGTCCGAGGACAGATGTTCTGACTATGAGGGTCTTCATCTGCTTTGAGGGCTCCTGGGAGTCTTTTGATGTCCCTCCAGATCAGAGGGTGGGGGCCCTGAAACAGAAAGTGAAGGTAATAGAAGCTTAGCTGTAAAAAGTCTCTAAATCATTGACAAGTTTTGATTGCATTTGGAAATCTAAAGTTTTGCTAAAGAGAAGACAGAATGTGGGATGAATTCATTATACCTCTATTGTTATGTCACTTGTATTATGTGGACGTCTGTTTTTACATTATTCTTTGCAGAAGCTGGAATGGAAATAGTTCGACAATTTGTTGTAATGTCACGAATGCGGCTGCAGACAGTGACCAGATGCTTTTCTGGATTACATGTGATATGACTCATTATTCCAATCGTTCTCCCGGTCCTTCAGAACAACTTTCTCGTGCAACTGTCCACCGAAAAGCAATACCTGGAGATGAGCTATGCTGGTGCGACGCTGCAGGACAGCTGGGCTCTGTGTGATGCTGGGATCAGAGGTGGAAGTACCATTCACTGCCTCATGAAGGTATTTGGAGTTTGAAGCTGAGTTGGGATCTGCAGTAAATTCAATCAGCTTACAGTGATTCATCCTGAGAGATGATGCTGACATGCGTCTTTTGTTGCTATTGAAGCTATTTTTAAACAGCGCTTTTACATAAAAGGTGACCACATTGAAGACGTGGCTTTAAAAAAAAAACAAAAAAAAAACCTCCTTTATTTGTGCTAAAATAAAACATGCAGATACCAATTCAGAAGGGAAATGATTTTACATGAAGTGCTAATGTTTTCCATAAGGGCATTTACTTTTCTGGCCAAATAACCATGGCACATTCATGTCTATCTGTTCCCATGTGAGCGACAGCTTGTAAGGAAATGAGTTTATTGCTGTCTAACATCTTTTGTTTATCCCCATTACTTGGTTTTTAGTGTTGGGACAAATTCCAGGCTAGTTACTGGGCAACCATGTGTAAAAGTTTATTGTCGTGTGTGTGTGTGTGTGTGTTGGGACAGCTGTCAGCTGAAGGATCCCAGAG
>CAAKHG010000492.1:5492-16480 GCA_901007715.1 Dactylopterus volitans
GGGGGGGGGCGGCTCGGGGGGGGGGGGGGGGGGGGGTATTATGAAGGGTGAATGGAGAGGTGAGGTGAGGTTCCGTGTCAGCCGGGGCATCCAATCAAGGGGAGGGACTGACTGGGCGACAGAGAGGGAGAGAAGGAAAGTTTGCGACAGGGAACAATGGGTGAGAAGTGGAAGGAGCGAGTGGCTGAGAGCAAGAGGAAGCATGTGACTGAGGAGTGGTGGCAGAGATCGGGGGAACAGATGAGCGAACAAGTGGCTGGGACAATGAGCGACTGTGGAATGAGTGGGTGAGAATATAGTGAACAAGTGAGGGCCTGCGGCAACCGAACAAATTGCTAAACAAACAAGTGGGTGATGATTGTGTATTGGTGTGTGTATTTGCAGATGGATGGGGGGCGTGTACAGAGGAGTAGGGGGGGCTGGTGGTGAGTGGGGGGCGGGGGTGGGGGGGGGGGGAGCACACGTGTCGGCAAATGAATGAGTGAGGCATGATGGAAGAGACTAAGAGAGCGAGTAATGGGGGTTAGTGACGGGTGTGTTGACAGAAAGTGTCAGCTTTAACCACGCTGACCCACGAATACCGGCTGCATGCACAAGCGGCTGAGTTTGAGTGCCACCTTGAACGTGAACTGCCTGTAAAATTGGATCTGAGTTTTTCGAGTTGGATGTGAAATGAATGCAAAAAAGGGAAAAGTAGGTGGATGGTGTTTGCACATCTATCTCTATGTGTCAGTCTCCTGTCGTTTCTACATCATTTTAGATGAGCCCGGGAGATGAGCTCCCGTCTCTTTGGCATGCAGCTACATCTGAACACCTCATTTCCTCTTATGTGTAATTACGGCCAGTGGGATTGATCTGCGTTTTGTTTTTAAGGGAGGGTCCTCACCTTGCCTCATCAGGGTAAAAATACAGCTTTTAAAACTCTATCTAATAATAATCCCAACACTTTGGCATGCTGTAACTGGGAGCCATTTTGTTTCATCTAATAGATTATATTTACTCTTGTAGGCAGAGGAACGCTGAGCAATGCCAGTTCTCGATTAGAGTCGAACTTTTATTGGAGAGCAAGAAGATAATTTATTCTTCCGCTCATCCCCTGGGATGCCAGCACTCCATTCACATTCACCACAAATATGTGTGTATGCATGAATGTGACACTCGCCGTTTGGTTGATATAGGGACATCTGGGACCAAGCTATTTTGTCTCGCCCGCAGCCGAGGCTACACGCAAATCCTCTCCCCTCTCACCGCGTCTCTGTCAGCCATGGCAGCAGCAAAACAATACTGCCTGTAAAACGTCAAGAAAATTAGCAAGGCATAAATGCACACTCACTGTTTACTGTCTACCCTTCTCACCCGGCCTTTCACTTTTTCTGCTTAGCTGTCTCTCTCACCTTCTTGTCTGCCATGGCTCTATCTCGTGGCCTCTCCACCACCCTTGGCTGCAGCATGCTTGTCTGACCCTGTCATAGTCTCCTTCAGGGCCTGTGTCTTGGTGATCAAACTCCATTATTTATGCTGCATCGTGTTTCGCCATCAATCTCCGCAGTGGAACAATTGAGACAGATTTGCCTGACTGTCACAATAGCAGTGAGACTCAGCAGAGGTTGGAAATGGGATTAGCCCTAAATGGAATTTAATTTCCACCATTGTCGTCTCTGAAGCCTGTCTACCACCCAGACAGCATGACGCACACTAGTAGTACTTTCACCGGTGGCACAACCATTTCTTGTTTTTTTTTGAAGCACTGTAATTTGACTGTGTTGCAGTTTTATTCAAAAAAGTCTTACATTGACAGCTTGCTGTTGAGACTGGAATATATCACTGTCACAGTCTATAATACGGTGGGAGGTGGCTGACGCTAGTAGCGTATATTGGCACCTGGGCACCTGGGAGAAGTTTGGCTGACAGATTTTCTGCCGGAAAGTACTATTTTCCGAGAGTCAAACCCTTTCTAACACATGGTCAATTTCTTTTAAAACAGAGATGGTTCAGAAAAGAGAAGTTATTGCCTGTATCTGTGTCACAAAGGTTTCATCACTGCCCAACACCCCTTGCAGACTAGTGGTAAGTCCTGAGTCTATTAACCTGAATGCGAGAAGCAAACATGAGCAGAAATTATGGCCGATTCATTTGCCCTATGGTCACTGAAGTAAATATTGGGACAATTTATCACAATCGGCATAGTCAAACATTTTGACACTAAAACTACATTTTTCAGAGAGACAGATCAGTAGACGATTAACCACGCACTCACACGATCGAAGAACATTTCTCCCTGTTGGTGCTGAACTGATGTCTCACCATTCCCACCATGCGACAAAATCCCTAGCAATAGCACAAACAACTATTTGTACAAGCTATAGGTACTTTCCCCAGAGCCGAGTCGCCAGTACTGGCCTGTGAGCGAGAGGCACAACTCTCTCTCCATCTTCTGTGTTGCTTATCAGCTGCCATTCACTCTGTATGGCAGCTGACATAGATGTGACGGAGGAGGTGCACCATGAGGGAGAGATACTCTGTCACCTCAAACTCCCTTTCTGAATGATCATTTTACTTTGAAATGTGGCGGAGATCACAGTGCAGCTGTGTGTTGTTGTTTTTTTTAATTTTAAATTATGTGTGGTGATTTTGTCAGACAGCATTGTCGCTGTGACACTAGGATTTTAGCAGTGCACAGCCGCGGCACCTTGGAAATGACTCGGAAACCGTAATGGCCTGCGTTTCTTCCTTTACTTCATACTCGTCCCACTGTTTACAAGATAAACAGAAAGGAAAATGTGTCAATAAGAACAGCTTTACTGAGATATCGTCTGCTCTAAAATACAGTATATGTGAGCACATTGAGAAGGAGAGAGGCAGCAAGATGTAAAAGGCTGACACCATCTGACACTGTTTGCATCTGAATAGGCACACTCAGAAAAAAGGAAATGTATATCGTTTTCATGCCATTGATGCTGCTTCCAGTGCATTGTCTGGTTGCAGTTGAGCATCTATGTTTAAACCGTCCATCCTCCTCACGCTGCTCCTTGAATGATCTACTTTTGTGGGGGAGGTGGCATGGCGACCGTAAATAGCTGAATATCGGTTGTGTGACTATCCTCACTAAGTTGCAAATGATGACTGATTTTTTTCTTCTTCAATTCTCCGCAGCAGCGCGTGGCGAACAATAGGAACTTTATCCGCATTTTTGGGTACAATGACTTAAGCCATGGCACATGGTACTTCTTTGGTGTGAAATGTATAAGTGAATGAATGAGTAAATAGATAAATGAATAAGTGCTGTCCAAGTGTGAATCAATGTTTATGGATTGGCACCCAAGACCCGCTGTGCTGCAGATGGAATGAATGTGTGTGTTTGTGAGGAAGGCTGAAGGCAAGCGTTTGGAGGCTGCTGTGATGCTTTGAGTCTGTTGTGAACTGCATGCATCTATGATGTGTTTATCAAGGAGTGTGTGACTGTGTGTGCATGCCAGTGTGCAATCAGAATGGCAATAATGGCTGTTGTTTCTGATGAATGCGGCTTCCTCTTTTGCTCTCTTCCTCCATGAGCTTTACTGAAATGTAATCAATACTTGAATTAATGAGTGAGTAAGGGGGCAAAACATGTCGCACTGGCCTTGACACAGGCTCCTGCCACCCCGTCCCCTCCCCTCCGCACCTCCCCTCCACACCACCCACACCCCCTCTCACCCCACGCCCAACACACATAGCAGCCTCCAAGCCAACTGGGCTTTGCAAAGTCAAGAGAAGAGTAAGGAGAAAGGAAGAGCAACAGAGCATGTGGCGGCGAAGTAATAAGTGTTCATTTTTAATGAACACATTATGGGGGTAAATTGCATTCAGCTTTTAGAATCTGTCTTTTTTTTTTTGCTGCTGTATTCATTTTAATAATTATTAGTCAAGAGGTAATTATGTCTTGCTGCATGGGTGATGCCTCTTGTCATGGCAGGCAGCGGCGTGGTGAATGACGTGTGCACCCAAGTGTTAGGTGTGTATGTTAGGTATAGAGAGCAGTGACTCCTGGATGGCTCGACAAGCCACAGGTGTGGGTGTCAGCTTAGGGGGCGGGCGCGCGTGTGAAATAGGGTTTGTGTGTTGCGTGCGCGCGCGAGTGACAGGGTGTGATGCTCAAGAGGCAGAACGGTGATTTGTGAGTATTGTATTCCTGTAATCTGCTCAGATCAGATCAACCAGAGCCAATAATGCAACACTGAGCCAAATACCACACCGCCTTTTCTTCATTTTTCACTCCTCTTTCTGTATTTCTCCATCTCTCAGTGCCCCCCCACCCTCTCTCTCTCTCTCTCTGCCTTTTTTCTTTTCACTGCAGTGGGAGCCAGCTTTGCTGCAGAGGGAAAGATTGAGGAAAGATTGAGGGAGAGAGAAAGACAGACTAGAAAGAGTCAAGAAGATGGATGGTGCGAAATAGAGATAGGACCAAGAGAAAGATGCTCTGAAAACAAAGGAGAAGATGGAAGGTGGATGTGATTGAATAGCAAACTATTGCTGCTCTGTTTGTGTGTGTATTCCTTACGGATACTGAATCAGTGTCCTTTCTCTTTATTGACACACACGCGCACACACACACACACAGTCACAAACAGACATACACACATACACACTGGCCACAAGCATTTGTTTTTGGCCAGTGCTGGGTGGCGCTTGGCAGAAGAAATAAAGCCTAACAACCATGGCATCTGTCTCAGCAGCAGGAGAGTCCCGCCTCCCCACCCACACATGACCTGCCCTGCTTTCATTCACTGAACGCCTGCTGCCAGCCTCAGGATGGGCCGCTGCCTCCGCCACTGCCTGCCACCCCCCCTTCATCCCGCCTTCTCTGCACTGCCAACCACTCTGTGCCCGCACCCATGTTTCCCCCCTCAAGCAACAACCAGGAGCCTAGCGATATAGGCTGCTTCAAATATTCATAACAGCCATGCTGCAACACGGAGCTCTCGCCTCCCCTCCATTTTGAGAGGTAATTCCCAGGCTGTGGCTGCTATTTGCGTGATTTAGATGATTTAGCTGCTTTGACTCAACTGCTCTGTGGTCAATGTGTATTAAATGCTACGTACTGTAAGTATAAAGCGGCGCTTTGATTCTTCGGTCCGGCGTCCCAACTGCTTGTGTTTGGAGCTAAATATAAACACTCATCCTTTCTCTTTGCCATCCAGTCCCTCCATCCAACCCCAATACCCCCCCGCTCCCCCCAACAGCCAGGGCTGAGCACAACCACCAGCCTGCTAAAGGGGTCGCGCTGCTTTACACCAGGCTGAAACCAAAGCAGAGCCAGGGAAGAGCAAACTAGCACACATGCAAAAGAGAGACTGATTCTATACTTAGACGGGCGCTGGTACACCACAGGCGCGCATGCTAGGCCAGTGTGTAATACATGCAAAGACTATTAAATAAAGCAATTCATCAGGACTTCGCTGCATCCACGAACATGCTCGCAGAGCGACGCGAGTGGCAGCTTCCAGGGAGACAACTTCTACCATCCGTCTCTCTGGAAGCCACAGGCTGGATAAACATCCATGTGGAGCAGCAGCAGATGCCTCCACCTCCCTCTGATGCCCACTCCTTGCTTCCTCTCCACTCTCATCCCCCTCACAGTACCACCTCTTCACTCCCAACATTTCCTATCCCTCTATCTTGCACTCGGCTTACTCCTTTAATGAAGGCTACCCCCCACTTGCTCTATCCTTACCCTTCAATCTCCCTTTCCCTTTTGGCCACCTCCCCTTCCTTTACTCACTCACTATGATGTCTCCAGTTCCCCCTTTTTTTTCTGTCTGTGTCCTTTCTCTTATTCCCCTTCTCTTCTCATCATGCAGGCCGCCTGCTAACTTGAGGCCCCGCTGCTTATCGGCCATATTCGCTCATTGCATCTCCAGATTATTTCTCTGGGGGGCATCCTGTGTGTGCTCTCCATCATACTGTGTTATCTAGCTCATCAAGTGGGTTGGAGTGGATCAGGATGGGTGGGGTTGAAGCTCCATGCTCTGGCTTGTGGCAAACAGGTGGCCTCTGGGGACGAGCTCTAACAGTAATAAGTACAAAGGCATGGGAGGATGCTTGGGTTTCCATAGCAATCTGTTTCGAACTGGCATGGTTTTTAAACAACAAGCCATTATTTGTGAAGGCACGCCATCAATATCATGAAGTTGTGAAGCCTTGCTGTGGGCCCACCTACCGCTAGTGAGCGACAAGATGGATGGGATGGCTGCTGGAACTAATGTGGCAGCAGAGTTTTAAAGCATGTGCCTGAATAATATCTGGCTTACCGCTTAAGTTCTGGAGCTTGCGTTTATGTGATTATTTTAACTGCTTTGGAGCACCTGCAAATTGGCATTGATCATTGCTGGTTGGCTGGCTTTTAATGGCTGAGCTTCTGTTTAATGTTCCTGTCATGGAAGGGGTTATCATGTAGCCTCTTTCTCCTGTCTCCTGTCCTCGCACCTGGTAAATGGCAAGCCATTTCCCTAAAAGGGAGGGAGAACATGAAAAAGAGAGCAATGTAGCACGGAGCCCTTATTAAAGCTGTCCTCCAAGGCTGCCCTCTGACTGATTCCCCTTGTAAATCTCTTCATTAATTGAGGAGGGCACAAGAAGAAAGGTGCTGTTTCAATCAAAAATATATTGTACGTTTGTAAGAATGGATGGGGGAGAGAAAGATAGTGGCAGACAGAGAGAGAGAGAGAGAGAGAGAGGTCCTTAGAAGCTGATATAAACATGATGACGGTTTGAGAAGGGAGTTGACATATTTACATTTGCCTGGGAAGTTGGAGGTGGGAGGTGAGAAGATGAAAAGGCAGCCCAGTAATGGAGAGAGATGGCAGAGAGGTGCGCCAAGGGTGATGCAAGGGGAGCTGGAGAAGTACAATGGGTGAGGAACAGAACGTAATGGAGGGAGACAAATAGAAATGGCTGGCAGTGAGAGAAAAGGAAGGTGTGCCTGAAAGAGGGAGGGTGATGAGGGGCTTGGGGGGGGGGGGCATAGAGACAGGCTGATTTCACCAGGGTTGCAGTCTGAGTGTCTCCCTTAATGGGGTTGCCATGACAACAGTGTATAAGAGAGTCAGACTCCAGCAGAGTGTGTGGTACGTGAATGTGTGTGTGAATGGTGCCCCGCGTGATTGATTGTGAGATAATACACAGCACAATGCTGTTAACACAAGTGCACCTTGGTGTCTCTCTTTTTCTTTCTTTCTTTTTTTTTTTTTTTTTTTTTAAAGATGGAGGGGACTTTATTTCCTTTATCAGTTTGTTGGGTCATATGCCCTTGTTTCAATGACAAACAGATGATGGAGGGAAGGAGAGGTAAAGGAGCTGCTTCCGTCTGTGTCATTGCCATTCCTGGCAGAGCCAAGCGGTTGTGCTGTAGCTGTTGTGTGCTCACTCCGTCCCTTTTTCCCACCGGCAGTCGCCTTGAATGAGGTGAGGTGATGTCATGCCGGTCAGGTGACGTTGTTTCGAGGGCCCAGCTGTCACGGAGAGCAGAGGCAGTCCCACAGGAGCACCAATCTGTCATCATTATATTAATGACACGCATTGCACTGCTAGCGATGTCATCTCTTGTGTGTGCCAAAGCTAACGAGCGGTGCCCTAATTGTAAAATTAATTGAAAAACATTTTGATTAAAGACTACCCTCCCCACCCGAGCCCTCCTCCATCTTCATCAGTTCCCCTTTCACCGTGCAGCGCCATCTTTCTATCTCCCCCTGGTCATGTCCTTCCAGGCCGCGCAGCTTTCTGACCCTATTTTCTCTGTCTTTCGAGTGCCCACCCCTCCACATTTGCAAAAGTGACCTTCTCCCGTTTTCATTCGATCTCTGTCACTCCTTCAACCTTTTTAAAGCTATGAACAGCCTCTCTGGCCCTTCACTTTCTCCTCCCCTCTACGTGCTTGTTTTTCTACTATCTCCTCTCTTAAGCCAAATTACAACTCTTTATGTGCAAGATCTCCCTCCTCATCTGTTTTTTTCCCCCTCCCCTGATCTGTCTTTTCCCATCAGGCACCCCTCTGTGCTGCTGTCTCTCTTGTCTTTTCTCCTCATGTCTCCATTAGTGCCTGTTTCCCACCCCTCGGTATCTCTGTGTATTTGTGATTTTATGCAGTGGCGGAATTCTTAAAGAGTGAGTGAGGTCGTCATCTCTGCCTTTGCCTTTTTTTCTGCGCTCCCATTTCCCTTTAGTCCTTCTATGTGGCTTTGGAGGCTGGTCAGTTTCTGACTCTCATTCACTCGTACTCTATCTCCGTCTCTCTCCACCAATGCTCCAGAGCCAGAGGGAAAGAGGGAGAGAGTGATATGGCTAGAGTGCATCCACCGGTCTTTTATTCTCTAGCCTCGACTCTCATCTTGCCTGTCCTTCTGCTGCTTTCAGTCTCCAGTTCTCCCCAGTGTGGACTGAGGTCCAGTTTATCATTCTGGCACAGACGCCACAACAAGATTTTGGGGTTTTTCTCCAATTGTGACACATTAAATGACACATTAGTTACCGTATCTCTCTCTATGTGCCCGAGTGTAAAGTACAAGGTGTGAGAGAGCAAGCGTATATATAGGTAATGGGTGCTCCAGTGCTCATTAATGTCATTCTAGGCAATAATGATACAGACAAGAAGGAGACATTGATCATCAGCAATCAATAATGGGCCACATTGATCGCACCAACAGTTTGTCACTGTGTCGACCGCTGTAGGGCACTTAGCTCCCAGGGGAGGGTGTTACTGCCGCAACAGAGGCTCCGATGTTCATTTCAAGAGGAAACATAGGCACAAACAAATGCCACTCTGAATAATGTGTGCCTTGTGCATAATTACGTAAACATAGTTCTTTGTGGATAACAGAATGGATTCATGAATTCAGCCTTCCTCTGTGAATAATAAGTCCTAAACATGGGTAGTGAACAGCATGAAAATATCCTCAAATTCCTCATGCTAGCTGTAATAGCCAAGTTGAGAGCAAGACAAAGGAAACAATAGGGGAAAATATACCAAAAAAAATCAAAACCAGATTAGGTACCTTCATGGGAGACTTCAGCATGACCTTTTTCTTATCTCACTTTTGCTATCTTGTTTTCCTGCGTCCACTCTTGTTGCCCCTTCTTAGACGACCCAGAGTGTTTCAGAGAATGGCAGTGAAAGAACAGATCGTGAAGTGACTGCCACACGGGGTGGAGTGTTGCCATAGAAACACAGCGTCACATCTCCTAAGCAGATAACACATTTGGTGCCATTCCGTTTATTGTGATTCCCACATCCAGGGATGGAGGGGGAACAGGTGTGATTAACAGCTTTCTTTAATAATAAAGAGGAGGGGTGCGGGAGTGTCTGGCACCAGAAGGGATAGTTCCTTTCTAAATTTACGGTGTAACTTCTTCTGTTGTAGTGGGGAAAGAGTGCAAGACAGGTATGGAGCCTCGCCAGCTTGCATTTAAATACTAACCAAGATGGTCTAGATGAAGGTACACGATTCATATTATAGCAATTAGTTACTTTTTACTTACATGCATGATTACAGGTGCTTGTGGCCACCACCTCAATGCCAACCCTCCCTTTACTTTCCTCCCCCTTTTTTTTTCTTTTAGATTTTGGAGGAAAAAGAGGAAAATGCAATGATTTACGAGACGCCGAATGTGTTCTCTTCACATATGTGTCTGTGTGTCTGTTTGGGCTGGCCCAAAGGCAGATCACCAAACAGCTGTGTGTTAGTGCCAGTGAGTAGACATTTGGTCCACTCGACCCATAACACTGGCACACAGGGAGGGGAATGGTGTCCAAGTCCTCCTCTCAAATCCTTGGTCCATCCGTCCATCTCCTCTCTTTGTCCCTGAGGCAGCAGGAGGCCCCAGCTAAATACTGATCTGCCCGTACAGGCGCAGGTGCAGCAGGGGGTCTGTCCCATTGCCAAATGTTGTGCTTGTGTTTCCTGTGGGCTTATGAAAGCTCTCATTTTCGCTTCGGGATGGATTCAAAAAGCTGCAGATGCAAGTGTTTGATCAGCCTGCCAATATGGCTAAAAAAAAAAAGAAAAAGTGAGCAAGTAATGCTGAAGCACATGAATAAAACAGGGGAAATAAGACAATAGAACAGAGATGAGCCGATGAGCGTTTGTGCAGAATGAGAATAAGTCGCGATGGCGCTACTATCTCAGAAATGTATACAACAGGTCTGGCTGAAGAGGATGGACACTGCAGTATTCCTCTGGGAGCAGTGCTTGCTGGGGATGTGTGTGCCAGGGGTATCTTTAGAGAGGTGAACTGCAGGCATCCCTTTGGGAAACGGAGGGAGCAGAAGAGCGCTTTGGTTTCATGTCTCAATCAGAAAAGCTTCAGGAGAGCCTCTCAAGGCTCAAGTAGAGGCTAATGTCCATTTGTAGTGTATTTAAAACAAAATGTCTGCACTTAAGCTCTACTTATTACCTTGCGTAGCTGAACAGAGACAGTGAGCGAAAGTAGATACATTCATAAAAGCCTTGATACACTGAGAGACTGACACGTAACACAGCAAACCTTGCTTTCCCACCCCCCGCCACCCCCTCTCTCTCTCTGCCTCTCTCTCTCTCGCTCTCTTTCTCTCTCGCCCTCTCTTTCAATGCCCTTGCTTTCTCTTTCAGTTTATGTCTCCCAGGACAGTGCTCAGAAATGTTGAAATGGGGCTTAACCCACGAAGCAAAGAGGGAGAGTCATTTAAGCTAAGTTAAACAAGGGCACTTAGATTTTAAAGGGTCGTAATCTTCAAAACGGAGCGCTTTAAAATCAATTGACAATACATATAAATGGTAAAGACAGATTGAGAGGAGGAACGTATAGTTGTTGGCAGCTTTTTTTTTTTTTTTTTAATGAATGAGCATCTGTAATTGAATGCCATTGATTCACGTCTCTGGATGTGCATCCTCATGCTTACATGCACGTGTCGCACATCTGCATGCGTGAACTGTATGTGTGTGTTTGCTGGGCATTAAAGGTGGGCTGGGATCAGTGTC
>CAAKHG010000492.1:16500-34087 GCA_901007715.1 Dactylopterus volitans
ACACACACAAATGTGTGCTGCATTGACAGCATTCAAGCTGGGCAGTTTTCAAGAATCCCTTGTATTCGCCTTAGGGGATGGAAACTCTGGTCGTGTGTGTCTGTGTGTGTGTGTGTGTGTGTGTGTGTGTGTTACAAGCACAATCTGGCAAGCCTCCCAAGGTTCCAGCTGTATCTTGAATGCCATTGATTCACGTCTCTGGATGTGCATCCTCATGCTTACATGCACGTGTCGCACATCTGCATGCGTGAACTGTATGTGTGTGTTTGCTGGGCATTAAAGGTGGGCTGGGATCAGTGTCCAGAGCAGCTCAGAGCCAATGATTCAGCCAGTAGAGTTCGGGCTAGAGGCCAATCAGGGTAGCCATCTGGTGACCAATCAGGGCCCTGGCAGTGATGACAGAGCAACAGAGATCTGGGCTCTGTGGGAGGTGGGAGGGGCAACTGCAATGAATCATTCTGGATCTAGAGTAAAGCTGGCTAGTAGGGCTGCAGAGGAGACAGTCAAGCTATAGCTATGTGAGCAGCAATGGATTAGATGATGAGGTATGAGGGGGCGAACTGAGCTGCTGACCAGGATGCTGGGTCACTTAAACCAGACTGTTGCAAGAAGATAATGCTGCCTCATGTACAAGCTCCATCTTTTTTTCAGGGCTCAGCTGCCCAGTCGACATCTTTCCTTTCAATTTGGCATGCTGCGGATGCCCCGTTGAGAAAAGTAGTCATTCCGTCTTTGTTTCACTTTGCACATGATGGCAGTGACACTGTATAGCTCCACATAGTTAGGGCACAAGGACACGCTGTATCTGTGACTGACAGCTCTGTTAATTCTAATGTGATTAATATTTCAAGGCTCTTCTTCTGTGTCAATGCCTCTACAATGTAAAACAGTCTCAAAGAGCACAAGCCACTTCTCTCGCACCCAGTGAGTCACCCCGACCTAAACCTGCTGTGGACATTTTCACAACTTTCACATCACTTGCGGTTAGCAGGCCAGAGACGTGGCAGATGACAGCGGTGACAAGAGAAGAAGAAGTCAACGTGGGAATGGCCACCGCCACTATGGTAAGGCCCTCTGCAAGGACATCAGAGGGGAAGCAGGACAGGCTGGCGGGTGAGAGTCTCAGTTATAGCTGACCTTAAAAGGCTTCACAGCACCAGATATTGCTGTAACACTCAGGCCTGTGAATATTTTATCATCCCCTAAGCGAGTTGTAGAATATAGTATACTGGCAATGGTTGTGCGGCTTTAATGCAGAGCTATAGGCAGCCTCACACAGCAGCCATTTTGACATGCATTAATCACAGGTGTCAATAATAACAATGAGAAAGGCTTTCTAACACGTGGTTAATGCTGTTTACCAAACTCTGGGCTATGGTCACATGATAAGTTGAAGTGGTGCAAATGTCTTTCTTCCCCAGAGACTCAGGTCTGATTTTTTTTTTCATGGAATTGTAAACAGCCGTAGTTACACTGAAACTAAGCTTTTTATTTCAGATTTGGACCACTTCCATATGTTGTCCTAAATCTGACAGAGGTCTCTTTTTGATTTTTTTTTTTTTTTTTTTTTTGCAATGCGACCTAGGTCTGAAGCCTCAATGCAATGCAAATTTGAGTTTTTACAGTTTAAGAGTGCAAGCAGTTTACATGGGAATCTGAGAGTAGCAACATCTAAAAAAAAATAATGTGGACAGCTGGAAAAAAACAAAAAAGAATCTGAGCATTAAATCCGATTTGAGCGGTGAAGTTTTTATTTGCCCGTAAACCGAAACAAGCTGCAAGAGAAAACTGAAAATAATCTAAAACACATGTAAATAACAGGCCAACTAAGTCTGAAAATAACAAGTACACCAAATGAGTTTGACACAGAATTTAAATGGGGTGAGATTATCGGGTGAAAATAGCAGATTAGCTGTAAGTGTTACTGTTCTCAGCCAGATGTATAGAAACACTGCTAATTTTAGCAGTTGCACCTGTGTTTATATTTGCTGTAAAGTCTTATATTTTGAATCAGACATTATCAGAAAGGGGTTTCCATGTATATAGTAGCCAGTCCAAACTAGCACACAGTATTAATGCAAATCCCTCACTTGGGATGTACAGTATGGCATGGTTGGTGGAGGGGGATGTCGGGGAGGGGGTGGATCGTTATGATTACTAAAAGCATTTAAATCCACCCTCCTTCCCTCTGGTGCTCATCTAATCGGAGCAACCAGATAGCATAGGATTTAATATCAAACACAGGCTGTAAGCCGTGTTCAATAGGCATGACAGGGATAAACATCAGTGGAAAACACGCAATGTATTGCTGGCCGCCGCGTGTGTTAAATGACAACAACGTCAAGACGAGTGCACTGTCTTGACACTGGTACGTGTATAGGCAAACAGGGGAGAGCCCACAAGCTGGACCTCAGATGAACCCTCACATACAGCAAGCGAGTGCAACAAAGCGCGAGAGAGAAAAAAAAATTAGGGAAAGATTGAAAGAGAGCAGTGAGAGGGGGAGGCAATCATGCAGAGAGAGAAGGGGAGCGAGAGAGAGAGAAACATAAGGGGTGCCTAACATGGAGGTGCAGAGGGTGCGAGATGTGCGAGCTTGTGGGACTGCGGGTGCGTTTGCATGTGCATTCGTGTATGTGTGCGCCGGCGCGCGCGTACGTGTGTGTGTGCGTGCATGCGATTGTGAGTGTGCAAATGTGCGTGTGTGTGTGTATGTGCTTGCTCTGCTGCCCTGGTGACTTCAGGTGTTATCTTCTCAGCCTCCAGACGTGACAGTGAGATAATTAGAAATGTTAACACTCACTGGAGCTTGTACCTTTAAACTTCTATGAATTCTTTTTCTCTCTCTCTCTCTCCCTCTCCCTAACTCTCTTTTTTTCTCTGTTTTTCATCTGCTCTATCTCTTTCTCTTTTCTGGCTTTCATACACACTCTCAAATTCTATTATCTCCCTTAGCCAATGTAATGAATGACACACTTAAAGCCTGGGATGACTTAGCAGTGTATAACAATTAACGTCAACATCAACATCTGTGGAAATAATTGCCCCAGTTCAATTTTAATGTGTTTATGATCCATTTTTCCCACTTTTAATAAGATATAATGTAGTCTGATTGATATTTCTTTGTACACAGAACAATCTATTTGCTCGCCGCATTTGTTGCAAATTCACTAGAACTGTGAGAATCATTACAGCAGTTTAAGAAAAGAGCACTGCCAAAGGTGAAAATGGAACAATAATGTGAAATTAATTACATTTACATTTTATTCGTCAAACTGCAGAGTCAGAATGAAGCATGGAAAAGTCGCATTTTCTCTCCTCGACTAGACATTGACAATAGATGTCTATTTTTGAGGCAGTCAACCAGCACGGCTTGGTTTACTGAAGCAGCAGGAGGACACTGTTGAAATTCTGACAAACGTCTTGGCTCCAGAGAGGAAATACATGCTCATCAGAGTGTTTTACAGCGAAAAATGAAAAGTGACAGAGAGCTGACGGAGGGATGACAACCTTGTTTGTCCTTTACTGGATGATCAACATGTGTTACGTGGATATGGGTCCCTGAGGTGAATGTCGAGTGGCTGCAGAAGGTTCCACGCTCCACTGGAATTCCCCGGTCTTTAAATTAGCTTCCTTGACTCCGCTTACTCAGCTAGCAGCACAAGCAGTGTGTGAATACCGGCAATAATGAAACTGCACACCGTCGGCATCATTAAAGATAATCTTGGCTCATTTTGTGCTGGGACACATAATCCTAGCGCAGTGCCGCAAACAACAGGAAGCAGTAATTTTTTTAAAGCGCAGGGCACATTCACATCTTAACACCATCATCTCACCTGCTCCCATGATTCTTCACAACTCTGATCAGGAAGGATTTGAGAAGTATAGGTTGGTTTGCAGGAAACAGATCCCAGGTTAAGGCAAAAGCTTGTCTGAAGGGGTCTCCAGCGTGTGTCTAATTGAGTACTGTGTAGTTAATTGTTTGTGCGTGGGAGGGGAGAAATCAATCTGTTTTCCCGCTGCCATGACTTCTAGGCCCTGGGGTGAGAGACTGAAGCTGGCAGACAGGCACAGACATAGACACACATACAAAGCTCCGCCAAAAAGCCCCCCAAAACCATGCCTTGCGAGCACAAACGCACACATGCATATCCTTCCTCTGGCACACACACACACACACGCACAGACACACACATGCACACTCCCTCCTCAGAGGAAGAGGATGTGCATGAGGGGTTATTGAGTCAGGGTAAAGTCAGATCCATCTATCGATCGGCTGCTTGCTGAGAGAGGAGCCAGGAACGTGAGACCTGCACAGGTCAGGGGGCCAGGAGACAGAAGGGATGAGAGACAGTAAAAAAAGAGGAAGATAGAGAGAGAGAGAGACCTACAGCACTTACAGCTAGCGCGACCCACCCCCACCCCACCCCACCCCGTCTCCTCTGAATGCATAACCAGCGTTCTGCTTTGACGTTGAAATTCAGAGACGCTCTGCTCAGCTTCATAAACACCAGAATGAGGTTTCTTCATTTTGAAACGGGTCAGTGCCATTTGTCAGATCGATGGGAGTGAAAGAAACACGCTAACTGTTATCTTTAGCTTTCGATCTGTTTTCATTGACAGACATTATTATACACTTAATGTATGATATATATGTATATTTATATATTTATAATTAATCTACAGTCAACAGCCATGACAATTAACATATAAATGCATTCTGTGAATAGCAATTTAATTTACATATTGAGCTAATCAGCTCATTTGCATGTGTTTAGTTATCTTTAAGGGTGTTTCAGTTTATGACTGAGCGCTGCTGTCGGTGAGAGCCTATTTGCATCGTAAATCTTTTGCCATAAAAACATAGTTTCCATCGATGTGCCGGCCTCCTCCACAGAGGGAAAAAAAATGGTTGTGCTGGTTTAAGGGGAATTTGCAGCAAAATCACCTGAATAATTTACTTTTCCTTTGAATGGGATCAGAGCACAAACTCACTTCTGATCTTATTTGAGCCCCCAAAGCTCCTTTCCCATTGTGAGGCAATGGGAAAGGAGTTTGAATGGCTGCGAGTTATTTAATTTCATCTAGTCAGAAAAAAAAATCTTCTATTATTGATGGGAACGAACCAAACTGGTATGTGATGATGAGCTGTGGAAATAGGATGGGAACTGCTGGGGGATGGAGGGAACAACTCTAAAACCAGGGTGGTGGGGATGTGGAGGGGCAGGGATGCGAGGTGGAAGAGAGATTTGTCGAGGGGGGAGCAGTGATAAGGTGGATGAGTACAAACAGTACCATCCCTCACTTGGATAGCAGCAGCTGGAGCCATGAGATCTACCTTGATTCATATTCCTTTATATACCTGGTTCCCTTTCTCTGCTGAACCTTTTTAACCGTACAAAGGCAGACGGAGGGAGTGATTCAGAGTGACCAGACGCTCGAGACTCCCCGAATGAAGGAGAAGAAAGGTCACATGAAACAGGAGGCTCTGTGGAGAACGCCGACCAGAACAGAATGTGTCGATGAACTGATGTACCCAGGCCTCCGGGGACGGGGCGAGACGGCGGGAAGAAAATGGGTATTTGAAAAGAAAGAATAAGAGATGTTGTCGATAGACGCAGCTGTTTGTGTGTGTGTGTGTGTGTGTGTGCGTGCGTGCGTGCGTGCGTGCGTGCGTGCGTGCGTGCGTGCGTGTGTGTGTGTCTCGGTGGTATACACAAATGCAACATGTACATCTCAGTCTCTGAAACAGTAGTGGGGGAGGTGGTCGGCGCAGACCCTCTGGATCCTCGCCATGCACTAATGGGTGTTCACCTGGTGTGGATTCCGGCAAAGCGTTTCCAGCACTGCACTGTCGGTAATTAACAGGAGCAAGCAGTGGAAAGCAGCACCTGTTACAGCCTGACTGACTGAGGCCCTGAGCTCTGGGCTGTGTCTTCTCCTGCTCCTCTCTAATAATCAGACCACCACCACTTATCCCTCCTCTGGGACTGTACAGCATGAAAGTATGCGCTTGTGAGTTTGTGTGTGATTTGCAGAGCTTTTCAAAAACAAGGAACAGGAGGCGGATTGAGAGGAGGCGGGGACAGAGAGGGAGGGATTTGACAGTGATTTCCCGGAGCAACTTCAGCTCTCTGCATAGCTTAAGGTTCCTCTGCCTGTTGTCAAACATATTACTTGTTCCTGTTCATATTCAGCTGCAGTGCAAATCTGAAATAGCAAATTTAGCACCCTAATATGGGAAAGACTATCAAAGTGTTAAATTGTCACCTCGGAGTCAGAATAATCAACAATGCAAGAGTGCTGCCTAACATACTCTTACAGTGTAAAATATTAACACCATAATGGATGACAAGAACAGCAAGTCGGTGTGTAGAAAGTTCCCTCCTCAGCTACACTCGCGCAGTAATTGGTCGTCACTATCCCAGCATGCAGGTAACATTTAGCTCTACCTGCTCTCAAACCTCACCAAGCGTTCAACCAAAACTTTAAGCCAAAGTTACTAACAAGCACAAACTTTGCTTATATAAATGTTGCACTTTAAATTGTGAAATACCGCCGATAAGGGGATCCCATCTCTACACCCCCTTCGCTGTTTACACTGAATGAATTGATAATGTTTGGCTTAACGGTGGCACAACAAAGACCCCCGCGAATCTGTATGTTCTAAAGCGAAGGACTGGAATTCATTGGGCGGAGCCTGATCACATGTCTGAATAACTGAAATAACACTGATGTAACAAACTTTGGCAAATGACTCCAACACTGAGCACCAGCTCGGAATGTGTGCCAGTTAAACTTTGAAGCTTGAAATGTTGAACTAATTTTGAACAAATTCAGCTGGTTAGAATTACAGAGTAGTGCATGTACCTCCACTGAGACCATTAAAGGTTTATTTGTTTAGCCATCCCTTCACCTGTTTGCCATCCCTCTGCCACATTCCAAGACATACACTCCATGGAAATTTGGTGAAATTCAGGCAGGTAGTTTTTGCACAGTCCTGCTCACAAATGATAAAAAAAAGACATGGGTGCAAACATCTCTTCAGTGAAGGCGATTGATAAACTAAGAGATTTTTGACATTATGAGGAGATTTACCAGCACATGATGACTGTGTGTGTTTTCACATGCATATGAGCACATAGAAGACTTATATCTGCTGCTGCTGAATGTGGAACGATGTTGTCACGCCGTCATGTAGGTCTTTGGTCTGCATATGTGTGCAGGACAAAGGTACATGGAGAGCGACCGCGAGAGGGAGAGAGTGACAGCCGTGTTTTAAATTGGGGCATGTCAGCCAGGCCTGCTGTGTCAGTATCTCCTGATGCCCACTCTGCCCATCCTAAAGCTGGATAACCTTGGCAGGCAGATTGGGGTCACCACTATCAAATTAGATACATCACTCATGCACACAGAGGGACATACACAGATACCGCTACACAACACAAATCGCTCGGACATGTGCGTTTGGAGTAGGTAGACATGTAAACATCACCTTGTTATGCACAACAACAAAAAAATCATCTGAATGAGTCCAGACAGGTAGAGAAGGTCAAAAAAAATATACACATTTAAAAGTTAGGTTTGGCCGAGCTGTTCAATTAGATGCTGTTATGCTGAAATATCGCTGCATGCTGATAAGTCTCAGTAGTCATGTTTGGTTTAATATATGTGTGCTCCTGTTAGAGGCTGCAAGCACACGCTCAAGAAGCATTCTGACCACCCCGGTGAGAGGTGGAGTGTTGCTAATAAACAGCTCCTCAAATTATCATAGAAAACCAAACCTTGAAACCACACGAGAACCTGTTAAACCTGCGATTTCACACAGACAGCCTGGATTTGATGCATCTACCAGCACAACTGCCAAGACTTGGATCCAGAATGTTCTTAAAATCTTTGAGTGCAACAACTTCGGCAACCCGCAGTGAACTCGGTAAACTGGACAGCAATAAATTCAACTTCAGCCATTTTTTTTTTTTTTTTTTTTTAAAGTTGCCAGCCACGGCGAAGCGAAGGACCATTTGTTTGAAATGTTCAAAAGTAAGACGTGCAAGTCATCTTCTTCAGTCCTCTGCTCTTTATCTTCCTGACTCCAGCTAACTGCACTTAAACCAAAACCCACGCCCACGGAGCAAGTGGATCTCTAAAGTGGCGAGTCGAGGATGTGACAGAATTATTAGTTGATGGCGCCACTGACACAAAAGATGGATACTTCCATTGTGCGGGTCTCAGCACTGAGATGAAAAGGAAGTCAACCTATTTTTAAATGTCACTGTCTCTTTTTGTTCTGAATCCCTGCTCCACTTTGTGCCACAGATCTAAACTGGGTCAACATCACATGTGGCGTCCCGGTGGGCTCATCCGTGTGCATATGTGCGTGCGTGTGAACCATGTGTGCGACTGCTTCAAGTCATGATCATGTAAGCTGCACCAAACGCTGACATCAACACGTGGGAAGCGGGTCGTCTAACAGTTTGTTTTGAGTGAGTCCCAAAGGTGGCTAAACAATTAGGAATTTGTTTTTATTTCAACAAGTAATTAGTATCTATCCTCTCCATTTAGGTGTAAATGTGCATTGTCGGCAGATTGGTTAACACAGTTGTGGTGCTCATTATTGCACGGGGAGCTGCAGGATTGTTTATTTGTGGAAGTGCACAGAAGGTTTGCATGTGTTCGTCTCGTTGTCACTGCAAAACGTATGCTTGGCTATGGGACGCTGTGGTGCAGCAGCGAGGTGGGGGTTACCCTGCTGGAGCTCTTAGATTAATAGACACTGATAATAACACGCAACTCACAGCGCTTCTGTACTTAATGAAGATGGATCTAGCCGGCCAGGCAGTGCGCAGGCACTCGGGGTGGCAGCCTGCCAGTCACAGCCAAGTGACATCTGCGAACAGCTCAATGCAAAGGGTGAGAGAGAGCAAGATTCACCAGAGAGTACAATTTCATAACATTATCATGTTATATCATAATTCATCGCCGGTGGCTCACCAGATTAATGTCAGGGCAACCAGTTATCACTCTTGTTGTTTTGACTTAATGGTCACAGAGAATTATTCATTTCCTCTTATTGATTTGCGGCACGGCTCAGGCCGATTTGACAGCGCAGGTTGACTGATATGTTGCATTTCTAATTTGACTGTGAGGTTATGAAGTGGTGTGAAAGAAAGGAAGTGGAATTTGCAGTTGTGGTTCTCCTGATTTTTTGCTATTTTAGGAAATTACGTCGTCAGGACAGCCGCATACATTAAGAACAGGATACAAATATTCAGACATATTCCAAATACGATAAATTGATATGATTGTATCTTCATATAAAGGTCAGTCAAGCGAGTAGCAATCCACATGTAGAGTATTTCCACCCCTGCCTCTCACCACTGCAAACATGCCGCTTCCAGAATGAGTTAATGTATCCCCCCCCCACACCCTCCCTACTTTTTGGCGATTGGTTAAGAGATGGCAGTCAAATTGGGTCAGTGGTTCCATCCCTGTAAGATATTAAAGCCCATTAGAGCTTGGCTGCAGCCACTGTTTGTGTGAGACAGGTGGATGCTGAGGTCACATCCTCTGGCAGCTGTGGCGGGCATCACGGGGCAAGCATTGATGGGTGGTGGCATTACCTCCTGTTGCATCAGTAATAATGAACAGTGACAAGCACTGCGCCGCCACAATAGATCACAGGCCACACTGGAGACGCTGAAGAGCAGGCCGGGGAGTGTGTGTGCGTGTGCGTGTGTGTGTGTGTGTGTGTGTGTGTGTGCTCCCTTCAGCATTGGCACTGACGAACAGTCTGACTGACTGGCTTGCTGGGGGCAGACAATCTCACTCACCCATTGATGCAGCGCTGCTATCAAACACACCCTCAGATACTTGTACACTTGATTAGCATGTACAGCTGTCGCTCAAGAGTACTGGGCTCTTACTGGCTGCTTTAAAGCAAGTTCTTTTCTTTTTTTCCCCCCTCTCCTTCTCTTTTTTTTTTTTTTTTTCCCTGAGAACTACTACTGTTTCGGAAACATAAAATAGTTAAAGTGTAGACCCTAGAGATGAGAAGATGTGTGGGTTGGGGTTTGTGGAGAGCTGCAGCCGAGGGCGGTTGCTGAAGCAGGAAGAAGTGGTACAGGAGTGTCTATTGAATAAAGTGAGAAGGGCTCTCTCTCCCTCTCCCCCTTCCCTTTTCCTTTACCTCTTTGACAACCACACTAGCCCTGTTTGATATCCCTCCGCTGTGTTCTGCAGCTCTGCAGATTCCCTTGTCTCATTTACATTCCCTTAAAGCATACTTCCATTAAAGTCTCTCCCAGTTTTTTTTTTTTTTTTTTGTCTCTTCCCTCTTTCCCTCTGTTTCTTCAAATAGGTGCTTTTTTCCCTGGGTTGCTGTTTCGGAGGGAGCCTTATTCCCTGTTGACTACACAGCCTATCCCCACTCTTCCTAAGTCAGTAATCAAACACATTGGCTCTAATACACAGGCCATTACAAGAGCTCTGATGTTCCATCTGCACATAGGCGGCACAATGGTGTCATTATATAAACAGCCCTGCTGTTGCAGCCAGCGAGATGATACCACACCAGAGCTCCGGCCTTAACTGACCTACCCTGGTAAATGGGGAAGTGCTGGGATGATCTGACCTGAATGTGCTTGTGTAGTCACTGCTATCTTAACAGCATTATCCATCCTCCGTGAATGCAGTAGCGTTTACAGCAGGCTATCAGCTCTCACCACGGCAGAGGCTGTGTGGGCTGCCGAGCGTCAATGCAAATGTAATAGAATCAGCTTGTTTTGAAGGAATGACATCTAATGCTATTATGGTATGGCGTCTTTGCTAGCGATAGCCTTGCCAAAAAGGATTAGGTAGATTAGTGATAGGCGCAACTGGAAGATAACAATGAAGGGGGTGGGAGGGCAACGGTTTATACAAGCTGGTATCATATTTATTTATGCAGTGATGGCTTAGTCTTATAATGGCAGCTGTAATTCTAGACTTGTTTCAAACTTTAGGGGTGTGGGGAGATGAAACACTGAAAATCATAGAGTCGTGTTCCTTTGAATTTCATAATTATAGTATTAGGTTTTGTCACGTATAGCACAGTGTTTGAAGGAAGCTCTCATTATCGGAGCGATCTGATTCCGTGTGCTATGCTAATGGGGGATTTTGAGACACAGTGGAAGTGTGTCCGAATCATCACTTTGGCTAATTTGAATAATCATTGAATCAAATTTGACTGTCATACCTCAGCATCCTGGAAGGCAGGTTTGACAGTGAAAACACAGCCTCCCACTCGGCGAGGCTCGTTCACAGATGGACATGGTAATGATATTTCATGGTATGTCTGCTACGTTTCGAAAGGAAAAGTGGGATAATTATATTCACTTTTGGCGAGCGATTAGTTTTATGGATGTGAAGAAGTAATTAATGAATTCTATCTCATCCTCATTTATTGTCACACTTCCTTGTATTGCTCCCTCTTGCCTAACTCCAGAGATTACACAGGAGTATCGAGTGTGACAAAGCTTCAACACCAATGACTCAGAGGCAGAATCAGTTAAAGGCCCCCAGACGAAGCATACGCTTTTGTCATTCTCTGCAGTCTCATCAAGCTCCGATAACACAACATGGCTACCCTATACTGAGTCCAGTGGCACTTTGCTGGGCCCCAGAATGGACCGATGCGGAATCTCAGCTATGCTGAAGTGTCGCTGTCACCATGTTATCCCCCGACGTTTATTTGAGCTGAATTTTCCTTGATTACAAATATCAAATGCAGCAGTTTGTATCACTTTCTGATTTGTAAGTGGAGATGTGATTGCCATTCAGATGTGCACGCTTGACTGTGCCGGTTGCTAGGAGGCAATCATCTCCTTCATAGCGGGAGCTTTGCTACTCAACTATTTGTTGTTGAAGTATCTGAGGTATAAACATCAATCCAAACGACATTGGCAATGTGGGTGCTTCATCTTCAGGTTCAAAGACTTTCTCTTTGCATAAGGAAACTGACCATCATAATTTATGACTGTCAAATGTGTGAATCAATCACATGTTTTCCCAACTGAATATATTTGTTTGTTTGTTTTTGTTGCCCGCTCACAGCTATGCCCCCGTGTTGCCCGCAGCGCGATTTGCTCTTGTTCATGCAACATACAATACCTCATCATGAATTATATTGATATGCTAATTGAGATGTCTGCAGTGGCCAGTGCACTTCATGTGCAAAGCATGTTTGGCACGCTCCCGTTGGAAATTTACTCTTAAACTGCGGTGTTACTCCAATCAGAAATGCGAATCTATAACCCTTTGACCACAGGCTGACCAGTCATACACACACACACACACACACACACACACACACGCACACACACGCACACACACGCACACACATGCACACACTGCAATGACTCACATTCATCATACTTGCTCTCCCACCTTGATATCAGATTTCCCTCAGTGAGGGAAGAACAGAGGAAAGAAGGCCTGAAGCTGCAGCGGCTCCGAGTTGCACCAGCTTTTGTAATTATGCAGAAAATCCGTCTTCATAAACTCTTTGTTCCCCCTCCTTTTGATTCTCGTTGGGTAATGTTCCAAAATGCCTCTTTCTTCTGCATAGAAATGACTTGTGTGGTGGGATAAGCTTGAATGGTTGTCATGACAGACACACACAGGCTTTCACAGTGCCCCCCTACCCCTGTATAAAAGGACTTGTGACACACTGTTCTTGATGAGCATGTCTGCTAAAGCAAACAGATCTTAATGATCACAGTGATTATCGTAATGATCCAATAGAAGTGGATAATGAGGTTATTTGCTTTGGATCAAGACAGCCTGTAAATTAATAGATGGAGAAACAGAGGGTAGCATTTGAAACTAGATGACGGAGCCGCATACTTAAGTGTATTGCTGCCGCCGCACATGTCTGTGTTTGGCAGGGATGTTTTTCAATCATGATGATAATAATAATAATAGTGGATGCGATTAGTGCAAACGATCATCCTCTAGCTTCTAGGATAAGAAGCCTCCAGTATAACACCCTCCAAGAAAGGATGGCACAGAGGGTGAAAATATCCATCTCAGACCCTCCAAAATCCCCTAACCTCCCTCCACCTAGAGGTAGGCTGACTCATCTGCCGTCTATACCTCCGAGCAAGAATTGCTTTCGTCTTTCCCACCACTTCCTGCTTTCGTACTATTCCTTGGCTCAGCTATTTTCAGCAGTTTCCCCTATTTATTCTTGTTATACACAAAGTTGCCCTTCCTTGTTCTTTACTTCCTCTGCTCCTTCTGTTCCTTGTTTATTTGTAACTCCGGCTGGATCATGCTGTCTTTCTTGCCTCTGCTATTTTTCTGTCCCTTTTGTTCTGTCATATCTGTGATTCTTCCGTTCGTCCTTCCTGCCTCCCCACCACATTAAATCGGAGTCTTGTGTAATGCTGGCTTTCTTTTTGTCGCAAAATCAAATTTATCCACCCTGCACTTTTTCTCTTTTCATCCCTCCCTCAATCATCAAACTGCCCTCCCTCCTCTGCTCTCTTTCTCTGGCCCATCTCATCTTTTGGGTCCACAGGAGAGCTGTTGTCGAAAAGAACAGACAGGAGCACGGTCAAAGGAAAATGGCGGAAAGACAGATTTTTCTTATTAAAACCAACAAAGTTGCAGAGAGAAAAAACAAAAACAAAGGCCCATAACCGCACAGGAGGAGATCACTTTTTGACCATTAATAATACAGTGAGATTGGAGAGGAGAGAGGAGGCAGTGGGAGAGGAAAGCAGTGGCGAGAGAGAGAGAGAGAGAGAGAGAAAAAGAGCGAGAGAGTGAGAGCGAGGAGAGCAGCCACACGTCCACTGCTATTTGTTTGCTGCTTTCTACTCCTTCTTTGTGTCTCCTGCCCTCCCTCTGAGCCTGTCCTTTTCTCTCAGTCTCTGGTCATAGAGGATGGTCACAAACAAACTCAAATGAAGGCTGCACGGGCGCAGAGGTTGTGTGCATGTGTCTTTATATGTCGTGCATGATAGGAATAGATGCTGGTGTGTAAAAAAGAAAAGGAAAAAAAAAAACAGCTGCTGGTTTGTACTCCATGTTCTGCTCCCGTTGTTTCTCCCTCTTTGCTGTTTGTCACTCTCGCCCCTCTCTTTCTCGCTCCCTCTCTTTGCACAGACAGAAAGAGAGAGAGAGTATTGTAATCGACACAGCGACACCCAGGCAGGTCAGTTGCTTTGGGTCCGGGCGTTGCCACCGGGGAGGAGGGTAAATATCAGGGAAGGTCAGCCAGAGGCGGGGCTGAAAAGGTAGAGTGGAAGCCAAATCAGTGATGATGAAGAGAGGGCGTCACTCAGGTTCTTCTAGGAGAAGAAATAAGTGAGGAAACACATCCCAGGATGAAGAGATTGTGAAAAAAAATAGTTCTCAATTTAGAATGGAGATCAGGATTATGGTTGGAAATTCATCGTCCTTTGCCCCCAATAGCTCCACATTTCAGAACATGTTGTGCAGAGTAGCGCAAACTAGTTTCTGCATATATGTGCGTGCGTGCGTGCGTGCGTGTGTGTGTGTGTGTGTGTGTGTGTGTGTGTGTGTGTGTGTGTGTGTGTGTGTGTGTGTGTGTGTGTGTGTGTGTGTGTGTGTGTGTGTGTGTGTTGTATAAGCATAGGTTGGTATGATCAATCAAATAAAGAGGGCTGGAGAGATGAAAGAAATTCCCCCACAGCTGGCATGGGCACACACACACCCCCGCGCACACTCACGTAGCCAGGCTCAGTTGTCTGTCTGTAGGTCCCTAGAGGGGCAGAGCAGGCTTTACTGTCAAAAAATCAGAGCTCAAGTTCCAGATTGTGATTTTTTTTCATTAGGCAAATGAGATGTTTGAGTCCTACGGCACCGCTGACTGACTCACCACTTTTACTGTCTCACTTTGTTTGCCCACACACACGCACGCACGCACGCACGCGCACGCACACACACACACACACACACACACACACACACACACACACACACACACGCACACAAAATACGAGTATTTTTCATATGTTGAATATAGCACCGTTAACATCCCCAAAACATATGTAGCATGTCTGATTCAATCAAGCGTTCAAACACTGTGAGTGATGAGCTGGTAGCGGCAACAGCTGTTGCCATGCCATGCTGCACAAAATGGCCTCAGATCTCCCCGTATGATCATTCTACCTGACCACCACAGGGGGAGCCACTCCTCTCCTCTCCTCTCCTCTCCCCTCCTCTCCTCTCCTCGCCTATTCTCTCCCCTCCTCGCCTCTCATTTCCTTTTCTCTCCATGCAGCTACAATAACGTCCTGCTGATTAATGCAGAATAAACAGACAATATGAGGCTCTTAACCCTCTGTTTTTCCTCTCCCTCTCTGCCTGCAGGATCACCCTCAGGGAGGGTGTGAGCTGAGGAAGTGCCGCCCGATTCACCTGTGCCTGCTGACCACCTCCACGCTTTAGCCCCGCCCCTGGGTCAGCCTCCAACATGGCTCTTGCAGTCTGGATTGTCTTCACCTGTGCTGTAGCTTTCAGTAACATTACTCCATCCTCGCAGGGTACGTATATTTTGCAGCTCTTTAAATCTCATTACATTGCAAATAATCAGACTGTACATTGTTTTCTCTACTGTATACATTTGGTGCCTATTTAAATATGAAATAATATGTAGAATTCGTAATGTAATTGCCTAACTGAGCTAGTGTGTATTGTTGCACATGAGCTTCACTGTGCTCTGTAAGTGGCTTGACCTGGTTATTGCAAATGAGAATGTAATATTTATACCTTCACTGCATGATGAAGGTTGTAAGTGTATTGACTTGCTGACCAAGCTAGAAACGCAGCCTTTGATTAACCAAACTGCCCCCCACACACACACACACACACACACAGTGAGATAGACTGTGAGTGATGTGGACGATGCACGTGCAAATGTCAATAAAATTTCTTGTCATCTTGATGCTAGTTGGACCGTGGCGGCAACAGTATAAGGGGGAATCCGTGCATGTAATGGCGCCATATGTGTGACCTCCTTGAACAGGCCACGTATGACGGGACTTTTCATTTTGTTTTTGTGTGTGTGTGTGTGTGTGTGTGTGTGTGTGTGTGTGTGTGTGCGTGTGCGTGTGCTGGCAGCAGGTGACCTGGTTTGACTGAAATGATGCTGGAGGGTTATGTATGTGTGTGTATTCGTGTGTGTGTGCGCGTGTGTGTGTGTCGGAAGACGTGTAGGTGGGAGGGAGCGCCACTTGTAAAGGGTAGGCTGAGGAGGGACCGCTGGGTGCCCTGCTAGTGTCTTGCCACACAGATAGCAGCCACCATCTGCTGTGTGCTCTCAGTCATCTCTGTGCCAACAGGCCGCTGGGTGATGGACAGTTAGGAGGACGGCGATTATGAGGAGCATCGAGGAGAGGCGGAGGGGGGGTGCGAGTGTCGAAGCAGGACGCGTGCGCCTACATTTAAAAGTGTTTGTTTACGCCTTTGTCACCGCTGGTTTCAGTATTCCTCTGTGAGTAAGCTCTGATTGGCCAGTTGTGATTATATTTAAGCAGGCACTGTATGTTTTTTATTTTTTTATCCCCCCGCCCCCATTTTCATTTGCCTGCTTTTGTAACACTGGATTTGTATAGCGAATGTTCTGTTCTGTCGGACACATTTGGCCTCTGGGGCTGCGTTGTTTTGTGTTATGTTATGTTTTGTGCGTGTGTGTGTGTGTGTGTGTGTCAGTGTGTGTGCGTGCGTGTCAGTGAGTGTGTTTGTCTGTGTGGGAGGGTCGATGGGGGGTTTGTAATGGTGAGAGAATGAGCCTGTAACTATCTGTGAGACCCAGCCCTCAGGGAGTATTAATAATACATTAATAATCAATTGACTGTTATCTCTATTCAGCCCCAAAGCGCAGGTGAAACAGTTGGTTTGATGAAATGAATAAAATCTTTTTTTCTCTATTGGAACAAGGCAGGCACACACACGCACACACATGCAAAAAGCCTATTTCAGTGTTCATAATTTTGGCAGCAATTGTAGCTGAAACATTTTCTTTCTATTATACTGTGACCAGTGGAGCAGGAGAGAAAAGAGAGATAAAATATAAAGGAATGGAAGCAGAGTTTTGATGTGATGAGAGCTTCTGAAATCACTCTCGGGCTAATCAGAACTCATTTGGAAACCTGCAGGTTCATCACACATGGCTTCACAGTCTAATGTGTACCTCCGCTCCGTCTCCGTGTCCTGACTAATCTGCCGTGTTTTAACCTCACTCGACTCCCGGCTGCAGATTATAATATTTACCCCTAACGCGCACACATTTATTCTCCTCTGGAAGAGGCTTTTTAACTCAAATATTCCTGTGTATCAGCGTGAGCTTTGTGCACTCACTACTTCCCCGCTCTGTCCCACAATCCTCACTTACTTGCCAATCGCACACAGCGAATATTTGTCCTTTGAAATTACTCTGCAATTTCCCATTTCCCTATGAGAAGTCTGTGATTTAGTGAAACAAAAACAACGTTTTCATCAGTGAATGCATACTTGGCAAATAAAGCCATGTGCTCATGGTATACACACAGACACACACGCACGCACACACACACACACA
>CAAKHG010000497.1:5008-15728 GCA_901007715.1 Dactylopterus volitans
ATACTGAACAGTAGTGCCATGAATTCATGACATTTTTGGACTTAAGCATGAAAAAAAAATCTCAGATATGGACAGGAGCAACAAGCAGTGTGATCTTAATTATGTGCTTTCTAGTACACACACACACACACACACACACACACTGTATCTCTCTTTCTCTCTCTCTCTTTCTCCCTCTCTTTATCTCTATCTCTCTCTCAAACACACACACACAAATTGTTGACATTGACTGTCAAAGCACACTGAACACACTTTTGTCTCTTTTCATTTACTTTTCACACTCGCGGGGATGGAAGGAAGAGGTCTGGCGTTCATAACGACAAGCAACAAGTTCCCAGCAGCGCCTAAATGTACAAGTATATTAATTTTTGCTAATATTCCAGCCCGGTGCCAACACGCTGGATACAGTGTATACCCTCTTGCTGTTGCTCCAAAGAAGCCGGCTGTCGGACACTCTGAGCACCAACTTCAACGATTTCACACAAGTGTGCGAAGCTAGTCTCGAAGTGGATGTCAGGGACATGGGGATGGGAACACATTATTGAAACTTTTCGTGCTACACGAAGGGGGCAAAACGAAGTCGCTTACCAAATCTCAAGACGTGTGGCATCCCTTGAGAATATCCCACACAGTGTAATAGCAGCAGTAGAAGCCTGACGGTGCACCTGAACCTCGCTTTGAATATCAGCAGGGAGGTAATCTTCATGGTGCTTGTGTGGTGCACAGGATTGTTATTCCCTGAATCGGTATATATTCCCCAGATTTTTGTTGTTGTTGTTGTTATTGTTGTTGCTGCTGCTGTTGCTTCGCTTTCACTCCTGTAACGCAGCTGCAAGATCACGGCGTGATCACCACCTGCGGGTTGGGCGACGATTTCCCCACATCCATTTGGCAAAAAGCAATACGTGTCCAGCTCACTGCGCCAAGAAGGAACAGTCCTCCGACTCTGCTGAGGAAGATGATGGTGGAGGTGGTGGTGATGGATCCATGTTAGGCAGGGCAGAGTTTGAAGAAATCCATCTGGGGAAAGACACAGGTAGAGATTGGAGGAGGGTGAGGGGGGTTGAGCGGAGGCTTGTGGAGATCTAGCGTAACCGAGTGAGAGTGTAAGTGAGGGAAGCGGCGGTGTGAGCCGCCTCGCCAGCCCGAGCTCCTCCTGCTGCACTGCCGCACAGCATCTGACGTCGAGCCAGCAATAGTGTTGGGAGAGCGCACAGGGTGGATGTTTCTCGTGTACTGCTGACCACACTTCGCCCCTTGATCTATATCTCCTAAATTGTCATACCTCCCACTCTCTGCCCTCCCTCCGTCCTTCCCTCTCTTCCCCTAATGTCGTGTCCCCGGCTGGCCAGTCTCCAGTTTTCTCTCAAATTGTCTCGGTTCGGTTCAGTGGACGTCGCTGGCAGCGGAGTGCCGCCGTGCACAGCCGCATGAAAGCCAGTCAATGAATTTGGAAAGATCGCTCGTGTTTGATCGGACTCACTCAAGCTTGGACTCATGTGAGCGGCTCCGTGAAGCAAACCTGTCACTGTACACTCAGCATGATGAATAGCCTCTGTTCGCCTCCTGTTGTATTCCGGCACTCACGCCTTTTCTTTGAAATCGTTTCTTTTTCTTTTATTTTAATGTATATTGTTTTATTTCTTAACTTTTACTGCGAGTGTAGATGCTGTTAAATGCGAGACAACTCACGGTCGAAATGCAATTCAATGTATGTCAACTTAGTTGGAATGGCAAAACGTGCCAAGATGTCTGTTGAATTACCCACTGCGTCAACATGGTCGGAAAGGTAGAGATTTAAGAGTCATTTTCACTGTTTTTCGTTTTTTTGCCGTCTGGACTATGACCTCTATCAAACGAAAATTGCATAACGTTGTTAGAAGTTGATCTTAATCGAGACACAAGTGCCATTTGTCCTGCTATAAATATTAAACTTTGCATTTGGTGACTGGGGTGCATATTTTCTAAATCTTACGTAGTCTCGGTTTAAATTCCACATATTCAACGTGATGCCGCGTTTCTGGAGGTGACGCTGCTGCTGTGACAAGAATAAAACAAAATGAAGAAAAGCTGACCTTTAGTTAGTTTTATCCATGGTACCAACAGTGTATATATAGACGTAGTAAAAATATAAGGGGTATTTCAGCATATCTTCTCTTGTGAGAAGATATGGTGTGTTTTCTGTATAATACCTACAGCTCTATTAGCTCTAAAATACCACATGGATAAGTACTACAGTAGTTTGATTTGTATTAGAGGAATAGACAGCAGTATTGCACGAACGAGTATTGCGCGAAGGAGTTTTCAGCACCACGGACAGAGACTGCTCTAAACTTAAGCGTTTGAATCGAGGAAAATTTAGCACCACGGACAGAGACTCCTGGGCAGCTCCTCCGCTCCCATTTATTTCCTCGGCGTCTCCTCCTCGTTTACATCATTAATTAGCAGCGGGGATCCTGTTTCCGTATCACGATACTATTTATGCCCAAAGAATAAAATGTGTCTCTTTTTGTAGCCTGATTCCACATGAAGATGCATTTGTAGGTGCCATAAACATGAGCTGACTGCCTAACATTTTTGCAAATCTAATATCCATTGACATGAAAGCAATAATGAGATTAAACGTGACTTTAGAAATGTGTCAGCAACGTTAAGGGCATCGTTTGTGTTGGGGGACAATAAACAATTGGCACAACGCACTGTGGAACTTGTAAGTTAATTTCAGAGGTTTTCATGTGATCATTATTTTTTAGATATATAATATTGGCGAATCTCAGGTAGGATCGCGGAGAAAATATATGACTCATCAACAAAACGGAATAAATCTCGGCTTTGTTAGTTTATTTTAACTCGTATAGACCAGGATATGAGAGAGGCTCGAACTAACCTTAAAAGCACAAAGCGGCAAGTCTCCGATAAACGCGCGTAACGGATAAGAGTGTTTACGACGGGGTTGGCAGGTGGGGAAAAAAGCAGAGTTGGCACCAACGTACATACTCGTCTACAGTTTTATTTATATATATACATATATATTTGGAGATACATCTACAGCTCAACTAACGCCCAATTGCGCATTTGACAGGGGCATTTAAGCAGGCTGAGCGAAGTCCCCGCACCAGGAAGCGCTGTGGTAATAAAGTTGATCTAAAGCTAACGCGCTCGTCAACTATGGGATCTAAATGCAGGGCTCGTCTCCGCGAGTTCACATTCAGCCCCAGAGTCATTTTCTATGGATCATTCTGAAAGCGGATCACCGTGGGCATCTTAAGACCACCATAATATCTTTAAACCCCACAACAGTGAAGGCATTAGCCCGAGGAGGAGTCGAAGGAGGAGGAGGAACACGAAAAGGTGACAAGCGTCTCGAAATAGAGGTCGGACAAAGACGGGTAAAGTCGCGTCTCACCCAGGCTTATCAAACTATAGGTGGCAGACTATTTTTGAAACATTTAAATGTTCTTTTATTCTGGGCGCACGGCTCGGACGCGCGTTTGCCCCTATGAACTCGTCAATGAACTTCAAACCTGGCCAGTGCGGTGCGTAACGGGGCTTTCTGTGAGACGGAAAGGCTGTGGAAAAGCTCTTGCTGCATTCTCATCTCTTATAAAGATATAACCTGTTCCCGCAAAGGATGCGACATGCAAGGAAATGAGAGGAAGGACATTAAAACTGCGCGTTAATAAACGTAAAGTTTGAATAACTGGCTTACCTTCGGTAGAGCAAGAGCAGGGAAGTCACCAGAGCAGCACAGAGAAGTTGATTTGTTTCTGTATCTAGGAGCCGAGTCGCTTCCCCCGCACTTGCATTCGGTAGCGCTGTACTCCGGCCGTAGGGGAGACACGCCTCCTGTCGGACGACAGGACTCACTGCTTGAAGCAATGGGGGGACACACACACACTGGACGAGGGGACTCGCCTACACAGTGTCTGAAGCTTTTCCCGGTGGAGGAAACTGGCTGTCAGGTTGAACCGTAAGGGATATTAAAAATGTTTTATCCGCTTGATAGTTAGGCCAGGACACCCTCCTGTGTGCATCTGCACTGAGAGCCTGTGTGTCGTCACAATGCAAACCACGTACATGATCAGATCCGCTAAGTAAAAGGTAGGCTTTTATACCATGTGCCATTTAGCACCCGCTATCTGTTCAGTCATGCACTTCCACTTGTGTAGGTTGCAGTTAAAATTGCACATGCGGACTCAAATAACATTTAATTCGACTGATTTTTCTGAAAAGAGTGCAACAGCCAGAGGAGCTATAAAACCCACACAAGCCTCCTGTCAGCTCTCAAAACTGCAGAAAAGGTGATTATTTTCATTTTACAGATCTCAGCAGATCTCACTGCTTGGGGTTTTATTAATTAATCGGTGGGAAAAAAATTATCAACACAGAAGTTCATTTTGAAATATGAATAGTGTATGTGGCAAAAATGTAGCTGGGGGAAGCATAATGTATGTGTTCCAAAAACAGTTTCCCAGTTTTCCCATTCTACCACACATATTAACTGAAAAGACTGGCGGCAGAACATCAACCACAATTGAGGACTTGGCAGTCTGACATATGTTTATGCACGTGTTTTATTATATTTTAATGTTATATTTTAATAGTTATCACTTAAAAGTTACAGTCACGGTGTAATATACTTCATAGTATGGTCAAAGGTGACTATACTCTTAGGGATGTTTCTAACAATCAGACGTTCTGCTGAGAATTAACACTTGGGAAAAGGCATGTGGCAACACAAACACTTGGGACTTTGTTTGGAGAGCAAATGCAAATATCAATAACTAGGTGTGGGTGTTTGTATACTGTGGATGTATCTTAGAAGATTAAACTTCAATCAGAAGGGGAAAACAAAGTGCAGAAAAACCTGAGAAACAGCATTTGGCTCATTACAAGAGAGCAGATCACTTATAGTGGGAGCAGGATGAACCTGTTCTGAGGCAGGGATACATTATTAAGTTTAACTGACAACTGAGGCAAGTCAAATAGACTCTAAACAGAATTTGTTGAGGGAATTTGATGTCAGTTGTTGTACACAAATCCTATTGGGTTCTCCAAACTTTAAACACATTCGGAAGTTTGGTCGTAAAAACAAAAATGAATCACATCAGCCAAGGGGACCTTTGGAGACCTACTATGATCATTTAAAGATACATACTAAAAATCGAGCTGAGGAAATCCAGCTTTTTCATTTTTCAATGCAGATGCTGAGATTTGAAAATCCATACCCTGATAAGCCATGTCCGGTTTGCAGAGTTTACAGAGAACCACAACACACCGTCTAAAACAGTTCAGGAGTGTTTTAGCTGCAGTTTGTTTTCCAGGTAAATGGTGCTTGGCACTGGTATGGTGGTGACGCACCGTTTTCATCCCATCCCACAATGCCAGAGAGCTGCAGTACACCAGGTAATTCATATCAAATGTCATCAAAATTGCCATTCTTTCATGCAAAATTCAGTCTCTAAAGCAAAGGCAGGTATCTCACTTCACTTCTGGGAGAGATAATAAAGAGGAACTTTTCTCAAGCAGTTTCTGAGGGGGACAACAAAATTGTACTGTTCAGCAAGAAAAGTGTCACACACTGTTATAATGTATCATGTATTCTTAAGGGTTGTAGCTGCTTGTTAAAAACTTTAAAATAACTACATTAATCGTATAGTCAAGTGCGTGTCAACATTTTTTGTACGTACAACTAGCAATACCAAAAATGCCCAGTAGATGGCCATGGTACCCTGAATATGGATGAAGGTTTCCTAATTGTTGTTGGTATGATCTCATTCAACAGAATCTCAGTAAGCAATATCATGAGGACAGCTTAAGTATAAATTAGATCTATAATTATATTTGTTGGATACATTTAGTTCATCTCAACAGCTTTTGACATAAAAGGTCAAAATAAGTTTAGTTATAAAAGCAGGGGGCTTGTCGGAATGGAGTTTGTGCATCTCTGGACGTGCGGCCCCTCATGGGGCGCAGTCATGCCGACTGCGTGTCCTGGCCAAACGCCACTTGCTAGTGGATGTGAGGGATCATGAGTTCCGCCCTAACTCTTACTGGTGGGTGGGTGGGACCTTGACTGGTGGCCCAGGGGGCCACCATGTCTGGTGAACTGGTCCCTGGGTTGGCATGCTTCTTGCCTAGGCAAGAGTGCCCTGGAGTGTGGGGTTTGGGAGCCGCAGACTTTGCTTGCACTCGGTGGACAAACCCTGAGCCGGGCTGGGGTCCCACCCCTCCTGTCCTGCTGTGGGCCGGTCTCTGGTTGGTGTGGGAGCCCTCTGCCATTTTCACTTGGAAACGAGCACATGGTGGTCCCTGGGGCGCGTGGCTGTGGGCCCTGCCTGCTCTGTGGGGCTGTGGGGTTCTCTGGTCACTTGGGTCCCCTCCTGGCTGCCACTTGGGATTGCTCTGGCATGGTTGCGACGCTCCAGTCTAACTCCAAATCGTTCCCATTCACAGCTCATGCGCACACACATGCACACACACAGACACAACAAAGCTAGAATATAACATTTCGAATGTTAATATTATATATACATATATTGCTGGGGGGTTGTTTTGTGTTTTGTTTTTTTGTTGCACACGTTTTGGTTACTGTTGTTTTTTTGTCCCACCCCCGCACTCTCCCACTCCACCCAACCGAATGACTATTTCACACTCCTCCTTTGCAGAGCAAATCTGTGTAGTGCCATCAGGCACCGGGACCTTTTACTCTGATGGCCTAAATTGCCAGAGAGGACTGGGTTAAAAAAAAAAAAAAGAAGAAGAAAAATAAATTTAAAACATAGGAGACTAAAAGCTGGGAAAAATAATTTGACTAAATAAAATATAAAATACGATTCTAAATTATTTATTTACAGCAATGCTTCTGAAAAACAACTTTTGAACCTTTATGGTATATAAGGCAACTGAAATATGCACAATACGTTATATGCTTACTGTTGAGGATTCAGACTTCTGAAGCTAGTTTGCAGAGTAACCGATCCCTGCAGGGCTCTGGTCAGAGAGCACAGGAGTCATCTGATGCATTTAAGGTTTACTGAAAGGTATGTGTTGCACAACGATGCATTCTCTTGTGCAGAGTATACTTCAGTTTCTAAAAGTTCACAAAAGCAAAACACGTCTCAGTTATCTGCATCACTGTAAATACACAGCATGAAACAGACAGCAAACAAAACATACATTCAGACGTCTATCAAACCGCAAATGTTATACAAGTAGCGACTGCATTTCCATATGGCATCAAACATGCGTGTAACTTAGAGGAGACTGAAAACTAAATACAACAGCTAGCTTAAACGGTGCTAATTAGCCATTGCGCAAATAGTCATAAAACGGACATTTAAAATGTGCCAAACACATATTGAGAGATGTCTAACACACTAAGAAATGGTAAGTAACTAAAACAAACTCATTTCACACCACCAACAACTTTCCTTACATTGTCAGTGATTTCTGCATCTCTGTAAAGCTAATGACTGGAGAACGTGGATGAGGAAGAGGAACTGGTATATGCCCTTTCGAAATAAACTGAATTTCAGAATAAAAGCACCATACGAATAAATGTCTCTAACTTAAAGAGTTCTTAACAGCGGCCCCAACATTTGCCTTGTAAATGTGCAAAACCAGGAATTCTTCAAGTGTCTTTGGTGTCATCCTGAAGGACAGGGAGCTCAATAAGTCAAGGAACCGGTCTTCTGTAGACCTCGTCTTGGACTTTAATCTCTGTCATTCTGATACATCCATCCTGGCTAGCAACTGCCCTGATGACTCTCCTGATGAGCCATTGCACTCTTGGAAGTGATGGGTCAGTGAGCAGCACTACAAAGTCTACAGCAATATTCTTTGATGGCCTTTGCCACTTTTGCCGGGTCTGAAGATTGGGCAAGTAGTTCCTTGTGAACTGGAGCCAAATTTGATCCACTATTGTCTGACAGTGACACCATCTGTGTCTCCCCATACCTGCAGGAGCATACACTACTTCAGTGCAGCGTCCCGCCACCCCATAAGCAGGATGTTTGGAGTAATGGGGTCCAGCTTGGCCAGTTGAGCTGCGCAGAGTTCAAGGCAGGGTATTGACTTTTGTCATTTGGGAGGACCCCTGGTGTGGATAGTGTCTCCTGAATGGACCATAAGGTTAGCTGCTGCTCCATATGTTTGCTCCAAAATGCCACAAAAGATATAGGGATTGCGCTTTGCATCTGTACCTTCTGCAAAAATTTGTAACAATGGGGAATGGATACGTTGTTGTAATGTTTCAGCTCGTTCTCCCAGGTTTCCCGGGCTCGTTCTCCCAGGTTTCTCAAGCTTCTCAGAGGACCGAAAGTAGGTCAGGATCATCCCAGCCTCCCAAAGCTGCTGTATTAGCACTTTGGCACAGGTCGTGATGGCACAATGTACCCTAATGGGTCATATTGACTGGTCAACTCTTGTTAGGCTGTCCTCATCATCAGCTTAGAGTACTCAATAATCTGATATGATAGCCAAGGGTGTGAGCAGCACAGTTCCATCTCAGACCTAAGGTGGGTTCAAGTGGGTCTGTACAGCTCTGACTCAATCAGTGATCTGTAGTTGAAGATCTGGCATCGTTGGGAACATGGGCTACTACCATTGGTTGATTACTGGCCCACTGCCTAAGATCGAACCCTCCTTCGGCCAGTAGGGTGCACAGCTTTTTGACTCTTTGCTTTGCTGTAGATATAGTGGAAAGACTTTTAAGGCAGTTGTTGACATGGAAGCTCTGCTGCACCGACCATAGCAGTTCAGGGTGGCTATCTTGTTAGCTGCGAGAATGTTGTTGGTAGCACCTGCCATTTGTAGACATCTGGTGGGTCTTCACAGCACATTTCTTTCCTGATGAACCGAAGGAGTCTTCTGTCTTCAGGTAGCAGGCAGAATTGATGGAACATTTCACGGATGTCACCACTTACTTCAATGTGGTGTTGCATAAATTAGATGAGGACCCTTACCAGCGATGGACCCAGCGTCAGCCCAGGTAAAAGATTTTCATTCAAAGAGAAATCTTGGTGCCGAAATGAACAGTTGAAGACCAGGCATGGTTTGCTGTTGTGGCACACAAGATGGTGGGAGAGATGCTTCTGCAGACTCGTCCACCTCTTTAGGCTGAGGCATCTCAACGTACCTATCTTGATGAGTTTATTAATCTCAGGTGAGTAGATGACTGCTCTCTCCAGTTCCCTCTTGAGCTGTCTCTCTGTGACCCTCAGACGAGCTATTATTGAATGTTTGGAACTGTTTGGGTGGGCTTTGGTGCTCCAAATTTTCTCAGGAGGAGACTCATTCAACTTCAAGTCTCTGTGTTTTTGTTTCCAGGAGGTTTCCTGGTCCTCACGAGAGCGGACAACCATTTTCTCATTTCCGAAAGATAAGACATTGTTGGGCCCTGGTCCATACAAAATGGAGGACAAGACCGCATGGTCTCCTTTTCTCTCCAGACAAAGGAGAGCCACTGAACTCAATCTCCTAGCATTCCTAAAACTTTCACACTTTGGTGTGAAAACCCAAACTCCAGCTTGCATTGGGTACTATTTGGCCAGGACTTCTCGGGTCTCCAGGCCTTCTATAAAGGAGAAGCACCCTTCTCCTCTCTCTCTTCTTCTTATTTGCTCTTATCAGCTTTCCAGTTCCAGCTCTCAAGTAGCTCTTCAACTGCTGCTGCTGCTTCAACCCTTCATGAGGCCTACCAAAGGACAAGACCGGCAAACCTGGCATGACACAAAGCCTGTCAGCTGAGTTTTAACCAGCCAAGGAGCCACAGAGTTAGCCTGGACTAACTCCACTAGGAAAACTAAGAAAAAGAGACTTCAACCATAGCCAGGACTTCCACAGTTTCACTGGACAAGGACAACCAACTGAACTTTGCAACAACTGGACCCTGCAACCAACCAACAGCAGGACCTGCAAACCAGCACATCAAATGGCATCTTTCTCTCTCATGTGACCTGGTACCGTACTGGGCCTAGTTAGCTTACCTCATATGCTTGACTAAACATGGAACTTATCAACTCTGCCAATGTATATATTGATCCAATTTAATGTCACTTGAGCTTGTGTTTCAGTCTAGCATGAGTCATTTGATTGGTCACTTGAGTATCTTGTGACACAGCATTGAACAGAGGGTCACGCACACGTTGCTCTTCCTCCACATCACGTTGGTCAGCCTTAGCGGCCATCTTGAATTGGCCATAGTTTCTCTGGTCCCAAGACAAAAGAACCACCATCCTGCTATTGTCACAGACCACACCTCACACTTAATGCCGACACACAGACACACGCACACACACACACACTGTGCATAGTAGTTTTGTAGCTTGGTTAGATTTATGTTTGTTGTTTCACTTTCATTCATTGGTTGTTAACTTCTGTAAACTTGCTTGTCTCCTTGATGTTGTACAAAGTGAATTTCTCCAACCTCTGCACTTAACACAGCGAGGTGTGAAGTATACTCGGCTCTCTGGCGCTCTTGATGGTAGGTCAGTGGAACGGCACTGGGGAGGTTTCTTGAGGTTGCAAGACTCAGGTCCGTGCGCATGGGTAAACTTCAGCGGCATTTCTCATCTGTTATCCACCTGTCGAACTCTGCTTTTGATTGCGTTTTAATGCAGGGAGAGTGTCTGATGTAATGTTCTTTGCTCTTGCAGAAGATGCAGTAAACCTTTCATGGTCTTGTTCCACTAGCTGCCGTGGGCTTGCTGGAGATGCT
>CAAKHG010000500.1:1352-12058 GCA_901007715.1 Dactylopterus volitans
GCGAGAGAGAGAGAGAGAGACATGGAGGGAGAGAGAGAGGGAGAGAGAGAGAGAAAGAGAGAGAGTGTTTGTGCGTGTGTGTGTGTGTGTGTGTGTGTGTGTGTGTGTGTGTGTGTGGTCACCCCGCAGCCCGTGGGAACCGGTCTGGACGTGTTCGCCGGCCGGCCCAAGCTGGCGGCCTGGCGCGAGCGCGTGAAGAAGGAGGTCGGCGAGAAGCTGTTTGAGGAGGCCCACGAGGTGATCATGAAGGCCAGCGGCCTGCAGGAGGCGCTGCGGGGCAACAGCGCGCTGGAGCTGCTCAAGCCCAAGTTTCAGAAGCTGTTCAGATGAGCAGAACCCCCCCGGTCCCCCTCGACTAAATCTGTCTTTAATTTCATCGCTGTGAGGTGTGTTTTTTTATGAGGGCTTCCTATCCTTCATCAGATTCTTTGGCAGCAGAACATCTGGAGAACGTCGCAGGTGTGTGTCGCGTGAAAGTAGCTAAAACCGTATCTCTGCCACCAGGAAACAAGCACGCTGCTGCAGAGCGCCGTGAATGAACAGGCCCTCGGCACCGCGTCAACGTCAAAATGAAATTAAAAAGAGCAGATGTAACCGTCACTGCGTCCTGGAATATGATGTTTCACTCTTTAAAGCAGGATGTGAGCTCATGGGAGGAGAAGGTGATGGCAGGTGGGATGGATAGAAGTCTCTACACTCTATAAGGCTAAGCTACCTAAGTTACCCAAGGAGGCTAATGCTAAGCTACCTTATTTACCCATACCTTATTTACGCATAATTCTAAGCTACGTAAGTTACCCACAGAGGCTAGTGCTGGTCTAACTGAGTTAACTACGGAGTGTAATGCTAAGCTACCTAAGTCAGCCAAGGGAGGCTAACATTAATCTAGGATAACACTAATCTACCTGAGTTACCCACAGAGGCTATTGCTAAGATACCTAAGGTACACACAGACGCTAATGCTAATCTGAGTCACCCACGGAGCATAAGCTAAGCTACCTAAGTTACTCACAGAGGCGCTAATCGCGAGAGTTACCCATGGAGTATGATGCAAGGCTACCGAAGTTACTTACAGAGGCTGATGCTAAGCTATTTAAGTTACCCACGGAGGCTGGGCGCAAATCAGAGGTGGAGCTCAGGAAAAGTCGTGCCTGCCAGGGTGGAAGCGGCTTCACACACAAACACCCAGAACAGACATGGATTCAAGTGTATTTGCATCTTCACATAATCATTAATTTTTATAACAACTGTGAGAGCAGAGGCGCCATTTTTGGGCTTTTTATGGGTTCATTTTTTTGTTCTCTGCTAAAGCCACATGAGAGCATTTTACCACCACATATGAGTGAATATGATGTTTAATAGCGTCATTAAAGTCACAGCAGCAGCAGAAGCAGCACAGAAACACTCACTGCATCACCAGGACCAGCGGAAGCCAGTTATGATATGAACATGTGTGTGTGTGTGTGTGTGTGTGTGTGTGTGTGTGTGTGAGGAAAAAAAAAGGTAGCAACCAAACACAGACAGGAAGACCATATAAGGCCGGTCGTCCGCCATTGGCCAAGGGGCTGAACAGCTGCTTTTGTGCTCCTGGAAACAAGAAGCTCTTTATCTCGAGGGCATGGGGCGAACATGCAGCTGGAGGGGCGGAATTCTTGGGCCACATAGTTGGAATAAGTTCCAAAATTTAATCAGGATACGATGTGCACCGATGCGTTTAAGGTCGCCTGGTCAGGCTGGATGAGGGAAACCGCGCCGGAGCGACGCTGCCATCTGGAGTCGGCGCCTCACAATGACCACAAGAAGCCGCGAGATGTCAAATGTGTCCACATCCGCTTGGGCGCGCGTGTACGTTTGCATTCGGCTTTAAAAACGCTTTAATCTCCGACTTATTTTTGCCTTCCGGGGGATCAGTTGGTCGCGTCTGTACGTTAAAAGTGGCAACACACATTTTTCCGCCTGCACGCGACGTGGCGAGGTGGAGGTTTCTACGCTCCTGGTAGATACGGGCTTGTCCTGTGGCTGCCGGCGGAGGCTAGCGTTAGCGTTAGCGCACGCACAGCTGCACGGTGGAAGATTTAAAGCGTAGAAACGTCGTTCAGCCAATAATCACTTTGCAACAATTATTGCATCATAAGTGACAAAAGCAAAAACCTTCCCACTGCAGCTTTAACTAGCTATACTTTAAACTTAACTAAAACTAATAAAGTATTAAATGAAATAATATTGTTTTAGCGGCGTCCCCACCACTGACGTGGAGGCGGCGCCCTCTGCTGGAATCACCTCAAACCGCAGTGCAGACCCGGTTGCACGGCGCCGCCTTCCATCGCCTCCGGTGGGCGGAGTTTGAGTCTCCAGCGAGGACGGCGCGGGCCAGATGGAACCGCCCCACGGGCCGCTTCTGGCCCGCGGGCCCTACGTTTCCCACGTGTGCTGCAACCTCACTCAGCTGTACAAAACAAAACAAAACAAAACAAAACGTCTTTAATTACCTTCGTCCTCATCAATAAAAACATTAGAATAAAACTTAATTTTTTTAAAAAGTGAACCAGTTCTGGCCGGTGCCACATTGTAGAGGACTGATGCTGCAGCTGCGATGATGATGATGATGGTGATGATGATGCGGCAGCTGCAGCGCACGTGACCTCCCACACAGGAAGAAGACTCCAGTCGTGGGTCCCAGTTCCTCCTGAAAGAAGAAGAAGAGGAAGAAAAAGGAGAAGGAGAATAAGAAGGAGAAGTTCTCTCTGCCCCCTCCAGCGTCTCCTCCGGCACCGTCGGGCTCTCCGCGGCTCTCCGCGGCTCCCCGGCGGCGTCATGCCGCTGCGGCTGCTCCCTCTGTGCTGGTACGACACCGCCAAGCTGGTCCGGATCCAGAGCGTCAGGGTCGGTTCGCTCAAGTGGAGCCTGAACGCAGCCATTCTGCTGGTCATCTGGTGAGCCCCGGCGTCGGTACCGGTCGCTGCAGCGCGCGGATCCGCGGCACCGCAGCTGTTAATTCATTCAGCTGCACGACTTTAAATCACCGATATGGCTGAGTCCACGCCGATAGCTTTCAATCATTATGATACAATGTTTTTTTAAGAGGCAAAAAACCCCAAAAGTTTCATATCCTGATGTTCTATGTTTCATTATTTCAAACTGAAAGTGCAAACAATGAAACAAAAACTCAAAACTGTCTTCAGTCGTCCTTAAAAACTGGAAATCGACAACCAAATCCTCCGGTTTGTTCTCAGTGACTCGATATGTGTCCGGATTTTCCCATCATGCTCTGCTCTGCGTTTCCAACCGGGGGAGACGAGCGGCGGGTCGTCTAGTTGAGGTGAAGCTTTGGTGTAGTAAGTGAGATGCTGGTGAACACGAGGCCGCCTGAAGGCACCACCGGATTATGGCCGTGATCGTCATCGTGGGTCGCTGCTCAAAAGAAGGTGCCAGCAGAGGCGCTCATAACCCTAACCCTAACCCCGCGAGATTTACAGACAAATTTATTCATCTTGACAATCATCCGCCATCTTTGCGGTTATCGATTAATCCGCCATGTTCATGGCGACAAAGTGGATATTTCTTGAACAGTGGATCAGCCAAAGCGAGACAAGTGAACGCATCACCACGGGGTCGACTGATGTGGCCGCGTTTTTCACTGTTTTTCACTCACAATGGATCGTTTGTAGAGAAAAAGATTAATGAGCAACTATACGAACAACTGCAGGGGTGCAACTAACGACTATTTTGGGAATCGAGTATTCTATCAATTATTCCATCGAGTAATCGAGTAAGAAACTTTTGCTTTGTTGAAGAGCAACAGTAAACGTAGAATAGAAAAGGCTCTCTGAAAATGGATCCCCTTTTAAAAAATCCCGTCTTTACTGCAATTTAAGTGCCTAAAGTTAATAGAGATGCACCAACAAATAAAACATTTAAATAAAATTAAAGCAAAACTCTGGTTACGGGACATCATAACCAGCCCCGACAGAGAGGCAGGAAAAAAAACTTGATATGATGGAATATCAAACAGGTCTGGGTTGTTAGAGGACAGAGCTGGGCTGAGGCTTGGAGGCTAAGCTACCCAAGTTACCCACGGAGGCTAACGCTAAGCTACCTGAGTTACCTACGGAGGCTAAGGCTTAGCTAGGGGCACCATGCTATGACACATGGATGTTGGCGGCCATGCTAATTTCCCGATGGCAAACGATGGCGTCCTTGGCGAGTGGCTGGGGGTCAACAGGGTCAAAGTTTGGCTTCTTGTTTCAGCATCATGATGCTGTGGAACAGGAAGTACCAGGAGTTTGAGCCGGTGGTGAGCTCCGTCACCGCCAAGGTGAAGGGGGTGGCCCAGACCCACCTGCCCGGCGTGGGGGACGTGGTCTGGGACGTGGTGGACTACAGCGGACCCTCGCAGGTGGGCGTGAGCTCGCTCGCCGCAGTCCGACGGTCACTTAGCAGGAAAGAGGGAACTTTTTAAGCGAATGTTGCTTCTTGAATTTTGTTCCCTCAGGAAAGGAACTCCTTCTTTGTGGTGACCAACGCGATCGTGACCAGGAGCCAGAAGCAGGGGCGGTGCCCTGAGGTGCTCCTGCGCCCACCGCGACCACGACTCGGCATTACTGATATCTGACTCATTTTAAGGAGACAAAAGGCCACGATGGTGGTTGAGTGGTGCTAACGGTGCGGCGGCGTTTGCATCGCAGGTTCCCCTCGGAGGCCGGCTGTGTCGCGGCGACGGCGACTGCAAGCGAGGATTCTGGGACCATCGCAGCCACGGTGCGCCGCCATTTTACTCTGCGGGAAGTGGCGCTTGGCATCGGAGGAGGAATATTGATCCATTTTTATCACAAGTCATTTTAACAGTTTTGATCTTTAAAACGGTCACATTTGGCTGTCATGGTCTTGTCAACATAAAGATGAGAGTTGGGGGGCGTGGCTTCGTGATCGAGTGAAATTCAGAGCCTCAGCCAATCACGCGCCACCTCAGCCTTTTGTTTTTTTTTTCTTTTTTGTCCTGCCGCAGGGGTCCAGACGGGCTCGTGCGTGCGCTACGACCCCCTGAGGAAAACCTGTGAGGTGTCGGCGTGGTGTCCAATCGAAAGCAAGACCAGCCCGCCCAGGTAAATTCGTAACGCCTCTTCTTAAAGCGACGGACGACCAGCTGATCATTTTAGCTCCACTTTTGTTCTCCACCATTTCCTGAGTCAAACGTCTCAGCTCTGTTCGCCGGCTCGTCGCTAAATGCCAGTTAGCCCGTTGGCGCTGTGAAGGTAGCGTGCGCTTTTTTTTTTTAATGTAATTTTATTTTTGTAGGATTTTTCCCTGTGTTAGCAGCACGATGAGAGCCGAGGGAGTCAACCGCAACAGCAAGGTGCAACACCGCAGCTAAACTACGATCCGAAACACTCAAGTTGGGGAATGAAGATCTGAGTTGGATCTTTAAAAATGATCGTGATTACACGCTACGACCGGCGCGTGGCTAACACGCTAACCGCGCAGCTAACACACTAACCGCGCGGCTCCTCCTCCTTGTCGCCCGCAGGCCCCCTCTGCTGGCGGCGGCTGAGAACTTCACCGTCCTCATCAAGAACAACATCAGATTTCCCGCCTTCAACTTCATCCGGTGAGACGGCGGCTGGCCCCGCCCCCGAGGTGTTTCACGCCGTTTTTCCCGTCGGAAGTTGTGGAAAAAACTGGGGGGAAAAAAACAAGACTGGAGTTGGCTTTATTTGCTCTTTTTAAATCAGTTATTTTATTTTTTAATCATGAAGCTATTATATTATTATTATATTTTACAGGTTTCTGTTTCCTTATCTGCTCTCTGTTAAAGAAAATACATTATATTGCACTTCCTGTTGATTTGTTGTTTTGTTTTTCAGATTAAAAGCTCTCTAAGAATGTGAGGGCAGACTTGAGATGTTGCTTCTGCCATCTTGTGGCCCCGGTTTGTTATTACAATAGCAACAACAACAGAGAGTTGAGATTTACATGCTTATGTTGTTGCATTTATAAGATTAACGAGATGCAAATATGCTTTAATCTCCGTTTACCGTGTGATGGGCGGCCGGAGGGTGCTGATCCACCTCGGCCATCTATAAAAAAAACCATGGATTTTAAAACTGGCGAACTTCTGCACCGACCAATCAGGCTGCAGTCGACGTCCACGTCTGTCCAGTGTGGATGTCATGGAGTCTTTGGATGATTTGTTTTTAAGTGTATATTTATACTCATTTTATCCTGCTAGTCATTTGTCTAAAATGACGTCATCATCAGTGGACGGCTCGTGCATGCTTTGTGATCTCACTTTGACCTTTGACCTTTGACCAGTAGACTCTAACCACCTCATCCTTGAAGCCCTGCGGTTCCTCCACACGGGCGAGCTTCACGCCGGTTCTGGTGTCTTCCAGGAGGAACATCCTGCCCGAGATGAACGCCGCCTACCTGAGCAGCTGCCAGCGGGCCAACGACTCGCTGTGTCCCATCTTCAGGCTGGGGGACATCGTGCGAGAAGCCGGAGAGAAGTTCTCCGAGATGGCCGTGGAGGTGAGGCCTTCCCATGTGTCTATGTGATTTGTTTAATTTTGTAGATTTACTGTCGTCACTGCTGAGATCTGAGCAGCCCGAGGAAGGTTAAAGAGAGGTGAGGTAGGAGTTAGGACGTCCGTGGAGGTTCTCCGTCAGCCAGGTCACGTTGGTCCCGAGAGTTCAGCTGGAGGACGCCTGGATGTTTCACCTGTCATCGACAAGGGCTCTTGAGAGTGGTTGGTGGGGAGTCACGGCTGTTTGGCCTGTTGTGGGATTGTTGGTACCTAGAGAGTCATCAAGGTCACCCCAGAGTCCACGGAGAGTCGTCATGGTCACCCCAGAGTCCACGGAGAGTTGTCATGGTCACCCGAGAGTTGTTGGAGATTCATCAGGATCAGCAGTTTAGAGAACTTCTCCACAGAGCTGCACATTCACCTTGACTCATGTGACCTTATCAGGAATCAGGTGACCTTAACGACTCTTAGGTGACCTTCAATCGACCTTAACGACTCTGTAGGTATCGACGTCCCCACCAGAGCTCAAACACCTGCGACCCCCCAGAGCTGGGGAAGCCTTTTTGGATGAAGGCGAAACCACTTCAGGTGACCAGCAACTGAACCCCGAGGCTCTTCGCAAACAGGAAGTCTGCCGTTTCACTTCCCCTCTCGTCCCGGCTCCGCCCCCTCCTGATGAGACGCAGCGCATCGTTTGTTCGGCGAAGGAGCGGCGAAGGAGCGGCAGGCGTTGCCGCAACGGGCGTCGCTCGGTTTGAGTCTCCGGCAGACAGCAGCCACTGAACTCTAAAGCCTCCCTGATCTCAAACGCCCACAAACGCAGGACCAGCGGCAGGTTCTCATGCAGCTCCGCTGTTTGACCACAGGGAGGCGTCATCGGCATCCAGATCAAGTGGGACTGCAACCTGGACGCGCTGATGAGGCGCTGCCTGCCCACCTACTCCTTCCGGCGGCTGGACGAGAAGGAGAGCAACAGGACCCTGTACCCTGGCCTCAACTTCAGGTGAGGCGGTCTGGAGGGGGGGGGGTCAAAGGCGCCGGGGTCGAAGGTGAAGGTAATGAAGGTCACCCTCAGTATGTCCCTGACAGGTTTGCAGCAGAAATCAAAAGTTGTGTATTCATTCATCTGCACTAGTGAATTTATTCATTTCCAATCACCGTTTCACAGGTTTTTCTCTATTTGTTGATGGGGGGGAGATGAATTTGAGATTTATTTGCTTTAGAGATTTAAAAAAACAAACAAAAAAACCCAAACTTGAATCTACAGTCCTGCGGCTACAGGAGCCCGGAGGGGACAAGTGCCAGTTTCCAGCAAATGCACAGATCCATTGATGATCGGTCAGTCATCTGTCAATATCCCTCCAGTTATATGAAACCAGGTTCCACTGACTGCTCAGTTATATTCGTGGGGATTGTGGGTAATCTCGGCGTCATGACGTCGTCTCCCGTGGAATTCTCTGCGGATGTCGCGATGACACTGACGCCTTCTCACGGAGTTAAAAAGTCGGGTCAAGGGGAGGCCAGTGACGCCGCTCCGCCGTCCACCACCGAAGAAGAGTCCTCCCCGCATGTCAGGGTGGTGGCGGCGGCGGCGGCGGCGGCGTCCATGTTGTTTGCTGACGGCGTCCGCTGTGGTCTCGCCAGGTTCGCCAGGTACCGGGCGGTGAACGGCGTGGAGGAGCGGACGCTCTACAAGGCCTTCGGGATCCGGTTCGAGGTCATGGTCTTCGGGCAGGTGCGCTGGTTCATGTCCAGATTTTAATCACTTTTGTTGACGAGGTTTTTTTTGTTTTTAAATTTCCTCAATGTTCAAATGAGAAGATCAATCATTTTAGTTTTGCTCAAGTGCAACGTTTAGTGCCAATGAACAGCGTTAAAATTAAAGCCAAAACGTCTCCGCCTCCCCTGGTGGCTGGCTGCAGTATAGGTGACAAACCCCGCCTCCTCCATGCTAGTGGGCGGGACTTGGGCCACACTTAAATATCCAAGTACTTTTAATGTGATTATTGGTCAGTCAGATGTTTTTTAAATCTCAGATATTTGTTAGTGTTTGTTTTTATAAGTTGGTTTTAATTTGTCATTAGAGGCTATAAAAGTGGGTGTGGCCTCGCGGCTGACGGCGGCGCTTACAGACGTTTAGGAATTGCACATCAAGTGGAGAGGACACGTAACACTAACGTTCTACGACTGTTACTGTCTGTTTCAAACAGTAAAAACTGCATTTTTTTAACAGTAAACCGATTGCTGGAGATTGAGGTGGGCGGGGCTTAGAGATACTGCGGCTCCATTTCCTGACCGCCGCCAAGCGGACTCCCGACGACATCACCGGCACAAGGCTATTTATAGTTGGTGGTTATTCACGGCTGGTTAAATACTACGCGCGGCTGGTGGTTGTGTACTGTGGAGTCAGTACTTGTACACGATTGTATGTAACCCGTCTGCGGCTGCTCTCGGCGGAAGGCGTCGCCGTGTAAGTGAAGCTGAGTTGACTCGTATCCGGTCTGCGTGACCATCGCGCCCTCGGGGGGGTCGGGCGGGGGTCCTGTCCTGGTGGCTCACAGGAAGTGATGTAAGGCTCCGTGTGGGCGGGGCCCCGTGCAGGAGCCTTCGCCAGCCCCGCCCCCCTCCTGCAACAGCAGAGCTCGGCCTTCCTCCTCAAAATCACACAAGTGAGGCTTCGTTCTGTTTTCCAGGCGGGAAAATTCAGCTTCATCCAGCTCATCATCTACATCGGATCCACGCTGTCCTACTACGCTCTGGTGAGGGCCGCCGCCGCTGCCGCCGCCGCTGCCGCCGCCGCTGCCGCCGCCGCTGCCGCTGCCGCCGCCGCTGCCGCCGCCGCCGCCGCGCAAGCGCGCGTTCATGCGCCGTCTTTCCCCATCTGACTGATGGAAGATGGGCGGAACTGCTGAACGCAGTAACTCTGTGTATAAATTCCACTTTCATGCTTTTAATCAAAGTCTCGATCCAGCTTCGTTAGCGCTGCCATCTCGTGGACGATGCCTGCAACTGCTGGTGCATAATCGCATCCAGCTATTAGTTCATGCCTGGGCAAAATAAGGTGCGCGGCCCAGAAGCGGCCCGTGGGCCACCTGGAACCGGCCCACGGGCCGTCTCAGAAGGGACCAAAAAGTGACCGGCAATAAACAATAAAAAGCAGCGAAAGTTAATTAATCTCAAGATTGATAATTGCAGTGAGTCTGCGCTGCTATTCTACTGCGTTCCACCGGAGGGCGAGTTTTACAATCACGACAGTCACAGTTTACTGGACTTTTTTCGTAATTAATATTTTCAATATCAACTAGTAAAAAAAAAAAAAAAAAAACAGTAAAAATTTCAGATAAAGTATTGATAAGGTATTTCCGTGGTCTAGCCTCGGCGGCGTGGTTGACTCTCCCGGCTCTCACGGTGCAGGTTTTTTTCTTAGCTGTGTGTAGCTGGTGTCTCCTCAGACGACGGTGCTGCTCGACTGGCTGATTGGAACCAGCTGCTACGCCGCCGAGGTCGGGCAGACCTACGCCCAGAAGAAAGTGGAGGCGGTCCAAGACAAACGGAAGGTGACGATTGGTCCAAACGCCAGTGGCTGTTTTGTTAAAGACCAACACTTGTATGGATACAACCTGGAACTTTTGTGTGTGTGTGTGTGTGTGTTGCAGTGCATCCTGTGTGTGTCCTACGTCGATGAGAGCAACATTCGACTCGTGAAAAAGTCGCAGAAGAAGAGTTTGGCCAACGTCAAACCGATTGCCGTTTGGCCGCGGAAGGTAAACGAATGACGGGACGGTTTAACGTGAATTTTTAGCAAAGTTTTCCCGTCCGATGGGACGCCCCCACTGCGCCTGCAAAGGTGTGTGTGTATATACATACGGACAGACGGGATACGATCCGCCACCCTGGTGACAGTCTAGCTGATAAGCTCCGCCTTCTCCGTTTGTGGGCGGGACGTGGTACAAACGAAAATATCGACTTTATATGATTTTTGTTTCTGTCATTTCAGGGTTTTCTGGTAAGTTTGGTTTTAATTAGATGCTATAAAAAGGGGGCGTGGCTTGATGACTGACAGCTGCTCTGAGTGACATCCAGGAAGTGGTGGAGGCGTTTACAGACGTCTGTTTAGGATCCTACATGAGAGAGTGGAGAGGACGCGTGACACTGACTTACTATTACTGTTATTGGCTGTTTCTG